>BLKR01002951.1:0-168503 GCA_011170035.1 Teleogryllus occipitalis
GAGACAGAGAGAGACGAGACAGAGAGAGACGAGACAGAGAGAGACGAGACAGAGAGAGACGAGACAGAGAGAGACGAGACAGAGAGAGACGACACAGAGAGAGACGACACAGAGAGAGAGACAGAGACAGACAGACGACACAGAGAGAGACAGACGGAGAGAGAGAGACAGAGACAGACAGACGGAGAGAGAGAGAGACAGAGACAGACAGACGGAGAGAGAGAGATAGAGATAGACAGACGGAGAGAGAGAGATAGAGATAGACAGACAGAGAAAGATAGACAAAGAGAGACAGTGAGAGACAGAGAGAGGGACAATGAGAGACAGAGAGAGGGACAATGAGAGACAGAGAAAGCGACAGTGAGAGACAGAGAAAGCGACAGTGAGAGACAGAGACAAAGAGAGAAAGATATATAGTTACAAATTTTGGAGACTATCCAAAAATGAATTCATGTTTTCTAACAGATGAAGGAATTTGAAATGAACTTCTGACTAATTGAACGAATTATCGGTACCAATAGAAACGTGACGCCAGATAATTGGTACAACTCTCGCGAATTAGCACAATAGCTTACCGAAAACTGAACTGACCCTACAATGAGAAAGAAAAAAACTGTAATATCTTTTGAATGCAAAGCGTCCTGTTGGAATGTCATTTATGTATGATTCTGACAATTTGTTGGTATTAAACACTCCAAATCGCATGAAGAACGTGATTTTATTATCATCCAAGCAGTCTATAGGTTATAGTGAATTTTTTCTAGGGCTTTTATCCAGCCACCACCGATTACCCTTTACGTCCCGATAGGACGCATATTCGACCAAACACTGGACCAACACACTTGCGGGTTCTTCTGATCTGGGGTCAGCAGGACGCAAGGCCCTCCGCGACAACACAAACAAAGTCAAGGGACGAACAACCATGCCCAAGGCGAGACTCGAACCCGCGACCCTTCGGACCGAAGCGCTGAGTCGGTACTCGCTCTTAGCCACCTCGGCCATCCAGGTCGGCGGTTACATTGATCCCTAGATGGAAAAACCTGAGATAATTTTATTTCATTATAATCACAGGCGGAGTAGATGTTTTTGATAAATTGTGTCGCTCAAAAGCAACTACTTGTAAAAGCAAACGTTGGCCAGTAAAGTTTTTTTGGTGAGAAAGACCTAGTATTCTCTTTCACAAAACCATACTTAGAGAAGAGAATGATAAACAAATCCCTTCCAAAAATCCTTCGAAACGAAATTACAACCGTGCTGAAGAAAAAGGAAGTTCAAAATCAATAGATCTTGGCCCATTAGAAACGCCATGGACATATGCTTTCTGACATTACATGAAAATCGACGTGGCTCAAGTTACTTTTTACTTTTCATGCAAATAAATTTTAATGCAAATAAATTTTATTTACGCAAACACTTTTTATTTATTGGCATGATATATAGCCTAAATGTGAAGGGACGTGTATCTGATAATCATAAACAATTAATTCATTGAAATGGCCTAGATATACAATAGGTGTCATATATGACACAGCCTTGCCTAAACTGTCACTCAGAGGAGCCTTGTTGTTTGAAGGTTAAAAGAGGCGAGCAAGGTGCTCGTCGGGGCACGCGACGAGGTCATGAAAGCTCGCTGTTACAGGCCCCGTTCATGTTCAGTAAGGACTCCTACATGTACAGGAACTTAAGATAGTGAAATTCTGAATGCTGTAAATCTTGCATGTTGAAAGTGGTTTATTTTTCCAGATGAATGTAGATTATAAATTCGTATTCGTTTTCAAGTTGTTTCAAGAAATAGACTTTGTAAGTGATTCAAAATTCTTTGTGTATTTGTTTTCTTGTGTTAAAGTGCAAAAAATAGTTTTACAGACAATTGAATGAAATATTTTGATCTCAATAAATTTGGCCTAGTTTTCGCGTAGTTATCTAGTTAGATGTTTTTCTATTTCTCACGAGATGTAAATCGCGAGAAATAGATGACTAAACAATATTTGTAATATAAATATATGTGCACACTGATCTCAGGTTAGCAAGACTAGTTTGTGTTGTTGGTGTACGAGGCAACAGAGTGTTTATGAAAGAAAAGACATTGTGAATCTTTCACCATGTGTGACAATTTGTGCATCTAATATACATTTATGGTTATTTCTTGTAAAAAAAACTTATTTTTAAGAAATCTGAAGAGCAATATATCATGAACTTTCTTAGATTGAAAGTCGACTATCGAAATTAAAGATAGATTTGATTAATAGTATAATTAGCACTTGTACAAATTGACTACTTCACATTTATTACTTAGTAGAAAATGTTTGTGGTTGTGTATTTAAAGGATACATTATAATGGGTAGTGAATGTTTTCCCTTTTGAGTTCTTTTTAGAATATTGTTACATGTTTGCTGTTTGTTTCTTTTCCTTTGTTATTTGAATGTCGATGGTATTGTCATCCTGTATTTTTTTGCTTGTGACAATAGTCCTATTATATCTCGTTCTGTGGTCACTACTTTATGTTTTCTTTTCGAAATTCAGAAGAGTCACGATCCTACGAGAATCTCCTCAACCGAAATTTTGATCGGTTACACATTGCACTTGTACTTTGCATTTAACAAGAGTGGACAATTATTGAGAAGGGGCAATCCCTTCTAAAAAAAGGACGGAACTTCCTTTTTTTCTTAAAATGATAATGAAGATCTGATTAAACTAATTCATATTCAAATTGAAACTTTTAAAATGATAGCCTTTAAAATTGAGGAATATGTGTAATTCATGTACTTCTTTATTATGGATATCTGAGATATTTTATACCGCATTTTCGACCCTCAAAAAACAATTTTATTCCTTAGACTTAAAAATAATGCGCCCCTTTGGTCTACATCCTAATAGACCAGAAGGGCAGGATTGTAGAGGGATTCAGTAGACCAACCACTAGAGAACTATTAAAAGTGAGGTTCTTCACGAAATCAGACTCGAAAGTCAAGGGATAAACACGCATATCGAGCGAGGTTTGGAACTGGCGATTATTCGGATGATGGCGTTGATTCGGTAGTTACAGAGCAATATCATGGGGTCCAAGAATTTCATAAAGGAAACTCGAGGGGCAGGCATACACTCGAGAAACGGATTATTCAATAACTTGGGAAAACATGAATAGCAATAGCGAAAAGAGTAGATGTCAGAAAAAAGAAGAAAACAGCATTTTAGTGACAATACGAATCTGGAGGTAAAGAAATTTTGAGAAACATTCTTTAAAATTTTAATACAGATTTAAAAGATTTTCCCTTTAGATGAAGTTTGTTGTCTATAAAAAGTTCTTACATTAGAATCATGAACATTTTTTTGAAAAATTTGGTAGTTTGTGCAATAGTGCATGCAATATTTGCAATTTTAAAAATAACAAAAAGATTTTCTCAAAGCGACTTCCAATTTTTTGTACTTTTTTTCAAGTGTAGTGCCAAATGTACTCCTTAGGATGACAGAAACGCCATACTGCACTATTCTTTTTCTTATAAGTTACTAATGTTTATTTTTTTTGTCTTGTCTCCCACGTCGGTAATATTTACATTAGAGACAATTTCTTCACATTATTGTACATATGAGTACATGTGCTTTAAATAATGTCATATAAATTTTCTCGAAAACTCAACATTTTTCTGTTAAATTGTGCTGACAATTCCGCATTTATAAAAACGTTCAAAGGCCATTTTTTCAGAAATGATTCCAATTTTTTCTTCAAACTTTACCAGCGGATGGCAATATTTAAAATGACGTCAAGTTCATTTAGGTGTATTCTTTTATTTTTTCAAAAATTACACAAATTAATTTTTTAATATCTCTCACGCAGTTAATATGCACATTTCCATCGATTTGTGTACATTATTGCATTTGTGAGCAGATGTGCTTCAAATGACTTCAAATGAAGTTTTTCGAAAACAATAGATTCCTGCGAAAAAGAGCTTCAATTTTCGCATTTACAGTAATGCTTAATCGCCATTGTTTTAAAGACGGCGTCGAACTTTTCAATGAAAATTTACATTTAGGGCGAGGTGTTACCCTTCTTCAATATTCATGAAATGAAAATTCTGTTCTACTATTAAGAAATTGAATAGTTGAGAAAATGTACAAACAAAATTTACTTTACGACGATAGATGGCACCTGGCCAGAGGATGGAGCAAGACCTTCAAGCCAGTCCACACCAAGGAAATTATAAATTTTTTCTGCGAGAAAGTCTTTGCCATTCTGTAGCACCTCTAGTTTCGGTATCAGGGTGCGGCAATGAATTTTTTTCTGCCCCAAATTCGCCTTTTTTACCCGCAGCATTACAGAACTTTCTCTATACTACGTATGTTAAACCGTACGTATACGAGAAAGTTAAAAGCGCAATGTACCAATTTCGATGTTGACGATCCTTAGCAGTCAAAAGAGAACGAACTCGCATTTCTACACCTTACTATGCCTCCCACACATATCTTCTTTATGGCTTTGTTAACCCTTTTCCGTTATGTCGCCATACAATGACTTCCATCCCGGGATTATTTTACCCGTCGTCCTCCAAACCTGTATCCATTGACTTCGACCCCTCTGGAGGCATATAATAACGTATCAACATACTAATTAATAAATGAGTCGTTCAGAAACCAATCTAACTCCATTTTTTTAAAAATTGTGAATAATAACATGGTTGTGTTCCATAAGTAAATATTTGTCAGTGGCCAAGACGACTAACACCAAAGTTAAATGGTATGCCGCTAGAATGCGCTATCTTCTCTGGCATCTGAACATTTTATCAGATGTTTCCGTAGTAACTCCTTGGCTCCATGACAACCGATGTTGAACTGAACTGAAGTATTTTCTGTTTTCCAACATTACAGTGTTTGTGTGTGTGTTATTTCTTATGTTAACTTTCTTATTTCAATCCAGAAATAGCCTACAATGAGTGACCACAGCAGTGAAAGTGACATTTTTGGCGACAACTCGAACTTAGATCCAGACTTCATACCAGGTTCGGATTTAGATGTAAATAGTGATAATTTTTCATTCCAATTAGGTCGAAAACTAAACGATTTAAACATTTTAGGATCTAATGAGGTTCATCAACCGAGTAATAATGTTGTTTTAGTTGAGGAAAACAGTGACTCTGCACTTTCAGATTTTGAGGTTAGGCCTAGATCGGAGCCTATTAGAGGCCGTAAACGTAAAAGAAACCAACCAAAGAAATGCAATGAAAAAATATCAGCAGATGATAGGGAAACTATTTTTAAATCATTTTACAGTTTAAATAATCAGACTGAGCAAAATATATTTCTCAATGGTTGTATCAAATGAAGTATTATGAGACGTCGACCTACTGATCAATCTAATCTTCCAAGAAGCCACAGTTTTTCATTTTTTCTCCGAATCACGAACGATGATATTCGGGTTTGTAAAACATACTTTAGGCAAACCTTTCAAGTGTCGGATGGTCGAATTCATAATTGTAGCATTAAGGATGACGTAAGCTGTTTTGTAGATAGAAGGGGAAAAGCAACTCCAGGAAATAAAGTTGACATTTCAGATGTTGTAAAACACATAAAATCATTTCCTGCTTACTTCAGCCACTACACGAGGACACACAACCCTAACAGAAAATATTTGAACCCGGACCTTACTATTAAAAAAATGTACGATTTATGTGGTATGGTGTGACGATAATAAAAAAAACTCCGGTTAAAGAAAAAATGTACTACCACGTATTTTCGACTAACTTCAATCTGCATTTTAAACCGCCGCTTAAGGACACCTGCCAAGTGTGCGAATGTTTCCAAAATAAACATTTACTGGCGAACGAAGATGAAAGGAAAATAATAGAAACTGAGAAGGAGCTCCATATAAGAAAGACGCAAAAGGCCAGAGATTGTTTAAAAGAAGACCAGGATAGATGCACTGCGGATTACTATGTGTTAACTTTCGATCTCCAGAAATCTTTGGCTTTCCCAAAATTATCAACGTCTGTAGCCTACTACAAACGTAACTTGTATGTTTATAATTTTGGTGTTCACGTTTTTAATAACAAAAAGGCTTACATGTATCTTTGGCCCGAAACTGAGGGCTCCAGAGGTTCACAGGAAGTAAGTTCTTGTCTAATAAAACACCTGACTGTCCATGCAATAAATGCCAAACATATTGTCATGTACTCTGACTCATGCGGCGGTCAAAATGGCAACATCAAAGTTGTTCTTTCTCTTATGAAATACCTGCAAAATCAGAGTGGTAACACTGAAACTATTGACGTAAAGTTTCTTGTACCAGGACACAGTTACCTTCCAAACGATTCAGATTTTGTCTTTATTGAAAAAAGAGCAAAACATATTAGCCACATCTATTCTCCAAGGGATTGGTATGCTATCATTCTTGGTTGCAGTAAAACAAACAAGTATTTCTCACAGAAATGAACCACGAAGACTTCCATTCTACGGAGAACTTAGAAAAATGTGTCACCAACAGGAAGAAAAATGTCGAAGATGAACCAATTAACTGGCTGACATTGAGATGGATCAGAATTGAGAAGGCTGAACCATTTGCAATCAAATATAAAACTACCTTCGTACCAGAAATGCCATTTGGAAAAATTAATATCCAAGAGAAAAATGGAAACAGACGTCCTTTAGAAAGTCTAGCTAACGTTCCGCAAGATCTTCTTTATAGCACATCAAGACCGATCTCCATGGCAAAATAGAAGGATGTAATAGATCTCTTGAAATTTATCTCTCCTATTCATCACCAATATTATAAAAACTTGAAGACATCAAGAAGTACAATGCGAGATGAACCTGCCAGTGATGACGACTGCATCACTTACGCAGAATAGAGGCAATAAACAAACTTTTATTTGTGTTTCAGGAAATTTTTATTTGTATTTAAGGTATTATTTAATTACTTACAGTAACACTGGTTACTCTTTCATGTAACAATGTTTTGTTCTATGCATATTTGTATAATAAAATTACTTGTATAGGCACCCCTCAGAATATTTTTTCAATACCTTTCGGTTGGCAATGTGACTAACTCCATACAAAGTGGTTTTTTTTATGGGAAAGGGAGACATTGAATTCTTTAAATATATTTATAATGTGCTGAAAACATACCCTTAATTGTAAAAAAAAGAATGAGTTTATTCGAAACATGCTGAAAAAATTAGAGAGTTTTTTTTATAGATAAACAACTTTAACTGTTAATACTGAAAAATTTCATTAGATGGAGTTAGTCGGCTTGGCTTCTGAACGCCTCAAATATACTATTGTCGTTTATATTAATAACGTGGGGGAAATCTCTGGTTCGTTACAATACGGAGAGTTTGTCGAAAATAAGACTAGTACCATTTCTTTAACGTGAGTGAATTTTATATATGAGGAGAAAATTTAAGGGAAAAAATGGCGCGATTTTTGAGAAAACATGTTTTTTTAGAAATTGTATAAGTTTCTCAAACAAATTACACGAAATATACTCGTTTTTTCAAAAAAATTGTCCGTGACCTTGTTTACTTTCTTGCTACTGCTTTCGCAGAAGAGAAATGAATGTAATGCTGCTCGAAAAAACGGCGAATTATCTGCAGAAAGAAAAACTCCTATTACATGACTCTGTTAACGAAAAAATTGATAAATCCAGTTGCTAAATTAAGAAAACAATTCTCTAACATGTGGTGTAACCAGAATCCATATTTTGTGGCTTCTTGTTACCGAAAAGTCGATTGACAGCAAAACGTCTGTCCGTCTCTGAACAATGCTACCGGCCAAACCCTTCAGCCGATTTCCTTCAGAATTGATATTCCCTTGTTGACCTGACAGATGTTGCGGCCCCTTCAATTTGAAACCAATATTTTAATTCTGAGGGGTACTTTACATGAAGCCCTTGGGACATTTTCAAATTTTTCCAAAAAGGTCTCCATCGTTTTTGATTAAATTTTGTTGTTGGATAGTGTGAAGGACGTTTAAGAGAATGGTGGAGGTCTCTTTTTCGTTAAAGGCTGATTTTTTGAAAAAAGCAAAAATTCAAATTTTTTTCAGTCTTTCTACAACTAAACTATTAAATATAAGAATTTTTTACCTTATAAAACCTGTTCCTTTAATATGTATTTTGTGTAATTTTGCGTGAAGAATAGGCAATTTTTAATTTTGTTTAAACTGTTTTTCTCAAAAACTGCTCCATCGTTGTTGATGCCTCAATGCTGATGCCTGTTTGTCTGAAGAACGTTTAAGAGCGATGCAGGTCTCATGTAAATTAAAATCCCTGAGTTTGTGAAAATTGAAAAAATATAATTTTTCGACGTCTTCCTATAACTGCAATTATGAAAATACATTTTTTAAAATGAAATATGTTAATCAAAAAATCTTCAAATAAAGTCCTTGAACTTTTTGAAAATATTTTTTGTGTAATTCGGTGGCAAGCACAGTCACTCGCTTCCAATTTACTGTGTTTCGTGAACGTAAAGTGATAGTGATGCTAGACAATTGGATGCTCGGAAATTAGGATATTGTTTCATATTTTTGTTAGTTTCTTACTTTCGAGCCTTTGTTATTCGTTTTAAAATGAATCTTTTTAGAAATTATTTAAAACCTATTCTAAATTACGTCGTTTAATTGAGTTAAATATAAAAACGAATAGATGATTTGGCTTTGCTTAATAAGATGAATAATAATGAAGAGTAATGCATGTAAAATCCGAGTAATTTTGATGAAAAGAAAAATATTATTCTAATTAATTATTATATTTTTCTATCCGTTTTCACTTTCTTACTAGCTGTATCAACAATGCTATTTGAAAAAAATGTGGATCCCATACGAATTAGGGGTTATTATTGCTTGTTTGAACCACGGCCGACTTTACAAAGTACTTAGTAAAGTCGGCCGTGTTGGAACCCATTGTTGTAACGCCGAACTGACAACAGAAGGCGATAATAGCGGCTGCATTCGTTCTCGTTAAAATAAACCAATAATTTTATTTACGGCAAAAATACACATCGTGCATCGTTGGTAGATTTTTGTAGAACGTGAATACATTAAATTCAACAGCAGGAAGCTGTTTTCTTTTAAATATTTGAATAAAAAAATACATGTATTTTTCACACTTCATTTGTTTAAGAATTTTTCAAATGGTAGTTGCAGCGTAAGACAGAAATTGTTATATTATAATATTACATAACCATTAACAACATCGCTAGAAAGTACGTGCTATTGTAGCATCACTAGTTAAAGAGATGATTTTACTTTCTTGCATACGTAGTATAAAGTTGTATAATCTTTGTTTTCGGTAGGGAATTATTAGAGGGATTAGATTATTAGAGGGACAGGAATTATTAGAACATTTATATTCTAACAACTCTTCTTATGTCACTCATTTTTGTAAAGTCTGATTTAGGTATTAAAAGAGGAAATATTTTAAACTCGTTTTTTTGTACCTTAGTACAAATAAGGAAAGCCATACACAGAATATGAACATACATACCTTCAAGATATCGCTTTTCCACTCATTAGTTCTTTGCCCTGTTTTCCTGCACGGAACCGATGCACTATCTAATTACTTTTTTAATTTAGTAGTTTCCTTCTGATATCCGGAGAGTTTCGACGTTACCCAAGCAAGCATTTTCGTCGTGCGTCGTCGGTGTGTTACAAATAAATATACATGGCTATCTTTGCCTTATTATACATATATATATATATCATTTATGTATAATTATATATTCAAACGGGGTATGTGCCTGGTAAAAAGTGTTCCCAAAGGGAGTACTAAAGCTACCCGTAATGATAAAATTTATTAGTGGGTCTGATAGACCGTCTCTACAGAGATTCGGTGATGACAAATTTACATAAGTTAATTTTCCTCACGTGGGATTGGAAACACTTTTTGCTATTACCCAGGAATAATAGTACTTATCTCAAGTTAACTACATTTCCAACTATATTCTGCTGTAAAACATGTACAGTACATCTAAACATAAGTCAGTAAGTACAACAATTTCAGAAAAAAACTCTTATCATTAAACCCTGATCATTATTGTAAACTGTTTTGTTTCTAAATCCCTCCCCTGGCATGTGTGGCCGTTATCATTCTTAAATCTTACCCAGAAATTCTTAATTTATTACAAAACTTGACCATCTTATGAAAAATAATTTACTGTGTCCCCTGTTAACCACTTTCCTTTCGTGTATCCTCTGCCTGCTTGAACGGCGTCCAGTAATCCATTTCAAGTTCCGTTTTATTGTATCTCGTTCCGACCAATGACATCTGCTTCCTCCTCGCACATGCGATTATATTTCAATGTCCTCTACTAACATCCGCCCCTCATCGTGCCAACAGCTCGTCTGCCACGTTCCTTTATCTTACGCGCTCATCTGTCTCTTTGACTGCGCGGGAGAGTACCCAAACAAGTTTCTCTTCCGCCCCTAGTGCGCTGGCCATTCTCCTTTCTAGCACACATTTTAATTTCTGATTGATCACTGGCACTCTAGCACTCTATTTGTTAATTCTTTGATTATTGCTTCGTAATGATTTTCATAATTTACTTTCTCATTCATGGAAATTACTCACGTGTCCTTTCACTGTTTTTATTTACCAATTATTTTACATTTTCCTCGCCATAATTATGTTGCCATTCCCTTGTATTCTTATTATTTACTATTCGAATCGTTGATTGTCTTCTGTAACGTTGATTGTCTTCTTGTTGGTAACGTCCTGTTTATATATTTATTCGACTTTTTTTTATTTGTTGCGTCTACCATATTGACACAACAAGACCTTTAAGGGGCGTTGAGCGCTTTGCGCTGGGAAGTATCCTCTATTTCATTGCGCGGTTGTGGAGTTGTTCTCCATTATAACTTTCTGTCATGTCGCGTCACGTCGCAGTCAGTTGTCAAGAGGACCGCTAGGTAGCATCTCCGCGTACGCGCCTCCTGCTACGCGCTCCTGCGTCACTACCCAGTGGCCAGAATTGGGAAGGAATAACGATAGGGGTGGGTTTTAGGACACTTCACAGGGGTTGGACTAACCCTTGTGAAGCAGCCAAACTCGTTTTGTTGGAACAAATTTCACATGAGATTCGACGGGAATCGAATCCGGACCCAGTGGTGAAAGGGTAGCGACTTTACTTTGAGCCGCGAGCGTAGCCTTTTTATAGTACCTATGAAACACCCTTGTGATATCTTATCACAACACCCCCGCATCAGATGACGCGATACCACTGCTGTAAATCGACGATATTGTGGCATTCCTTATTAAATCTCAAATGTGTTTGACTTTCCCGTATTGTAAAACGTAGTCGGGTTCCTTATCTTCGTAGCAAACTCAATTGGCTGTTCATTGTGCACTTGTGCGTTGTCAGGTCTTTCACTCTCGCGGCAACAATGCTTCGCGCAATGCTTCTCCGTAGGTCGTATACACTTTAACATATATACATTTTATCGCACTTCCACACTATTACACATACAAATTATTTTGCTTATCGCTCGCCGTGATATTAAAGGTGGCCGTCATTCTTATAACTAATCTTAACCTAGTACAATCTTACATCTTCTAGTATATACATATAATATACTACTATCCTTAAAGATAATATATATTTCTATTTACTGAGCCCATGTTATCTACTATATTCATTTTTTTATTGTTTACTAGTTCATTGCTGTATGTATACAGACCTCAAACCAAACACGTAACGGTATTGTTAATAGCCTTGCTGGCATTTCTGATTCATTATGCTCGAGGGCCTTTTGAATACTTTATGGCCCGCTCTAATAGCAACACAACACAAACACTTTTATGAATTCGGTTTATTAAAGTTAAGGTGCAAGCAAATATACTAAATAAATAACATAACACTCCAAAAGGTTAATAACTCGTTATGAACCATATTTTACTTAATTGATATGAAAATTGCAATTTTGGAATGTTCCCGGGAATTTATAATTTATAATTATAATAGCTGAAAAGCTAGTGTCGAAAATCCTGCCGCCGTGAGAACTCGAACCTAGGACCTCCCGGTCAGAGGGGCTGCAGTGACATCAGTTGATGCACTGAGTTACCGCACTCGGTGCCGGTTTTCAGAAAATGGCTATTAAACATTACAAAAAATTCTAAATTTGAAGCTCTTTTTCACAGAAATTTATTGTTTTCGAAACTTCAGTTAAATTCATTTGAAGCATTAGCACTCATAAACGCAATTATGTATACGAATCGATGGAAATGTGCGTATTAACGGCGTGAGACATTTTTAAAAACATTACATTTGTGTAATTTTTTAAAAAACAAAAGAATTCACCAAAATAAAGTTTACGTCATAATAAACAGTGCAATCAGCACTATCCATTGGAGAAATTTAAAAAAAATTGGAGCTATTCAGGAGAAAATGGCGATTGAGCGTTTCTGAAAATGCGGAAATTTGAGCTCATTTTTACAGAAAACAGTTGGGTTTTCGTGAAACTTTATTTTAAATTATCTGAAGCCCATGTTCTCATAAAATATGTGAAGAAATCGCCTCTAGTGTAAATATTACCGACGTGAGAGACAATTCAAAAAGTTATAATTTTGAATTTTTTTGACTTGCCGTTCTTGAGAAAATCTTGCTTTTTTAATTTTTTTTAAATTGCAAATTTGGCACGAAATATTGCAGGAAAACTAAAATTTTCAAAGAAAAACAAGACCTTTATGAAAGAACTGATTATAAGCAACAAATTTCATTTGAAGGAAAAATCTCTACCTTTTAATTTTGTAGTTGTGTGAAGATGCCGGACATAATTCAATCTTTTGAAATTTTCGAAAATTCAGTGTTAATCCTGAAAATAGCACCTATGTCACCTTTCTAAGTGTATATTACTCTCTTCTTGCAAGAAATTTGAAGAAAAAATTTGGAGCCGTTTTGAGAAAATATTCAAAATGTCCGGGGAGACATCTTCAAAGACGGACGGACGTTAAAAAAAACATTTTTTCGGTATCAGGGGACCCCAAAATCTCGAAAATCCCTTGTTCGATATACAACATATTACTCCTTACCTGTTGCATGTGGACGGTGTAATTCTATACAGAATCACGATTCTTAGAAGTTCTATTGATTGAAACCAATTATTAGGTTGATGGCTACTATAAATTGTCAGCCTTTGTCAACAATAAAAATTTAACATTTATTCTTATATGTGTTTCAAATTCTTTTGGTCCCTTGAGAATTGTTTCCTATGTGGAACATTAAGACACTCTATGGGTTTGAATATAAGGTCGTGAGCTTATATTATATAAGATCTTGATAGATGACTTCTCGGATGACAAGCAGACTGTGGTCCATGGAATGCTTGTTATACCAATTCTCGTGTCCTTGCCTAAAGGAAAAATTTTCCAGAATGTCCTCAACAACTTGCTACGGGACATAAAATTTCCCACAAAATTAATACGCGGTCGCGACTTTCCCTATCTGTGTTTCGTATGAAACACCTACTCGCGACTGACTATATTCAGCTACTTATTGAAAAATCCTTCATCTACGGACCTACCCTAATATACTTCCCCTCGAAACACGGAGTCTATTTTTTCTAAATTCCAACTATTACATTAATAAAATTTCCAATTACAATTTAATACTACTTTACACATTAAAAATTTCAGGGGCCGCAACATCAGCCAGGACGATTGGGGAATATCAATTTTGGAAGAAATCGGCTGAACGGTTTATGCGCTAGCGTTGTACACAGACGGACAGACACACAGAACGAAAGATGGACGGACAGGTAGACATTTTGCCGTCAATCGATTTTTCGGTATCAAGGACGCACAAAACATGAACTCTGGCTACACCACGTGTTAGAGGAATTTTTTCTATGAGCATTTGGATTTATCCACTTTTTTTGATACCAGAGCCTGCCAATAGGAGTTTTCGTGTCGAAAATTCGCCGTTTTCCAGCGAACTATTACACTCTCTTCTTATGTTAATACGTTTGTCAACTTATTGGTTATTCTTGCGCGAAGAATATAGGTATAGAACACTGTCTGTTGCACTTACACGCGCGTTTATGCTGCCACAAGCGTCCCTGGGTAGAAGCTCTACGCATTGCGGCACACTTTCAAGCATTAAGCGCGTCTTCGCTGTATATTCTGCTCTTGCGATTGCGTAATATCGGTCGGAATTATTACCTGAACGTTATCTGGGACAAATAAATGCAATTTCTCCAAGACAGAGTCATAGCGAATGCATGCTCAAACTTGAGGGGAACGCTTAACAATAAGATACTTGACAACTATGTTCAAACCAGAACATAGAATAACTTCATCCTGGCGAAAATTCTTGCAGTGCGCAGCGTAAAACGTGATTAACAATCACGTGGCGAGTAGCTTATGAAGTGTAATACATTGCAATAGCGAGGCATTGCCGGGCCTACTAGTGTAGAATAAAATAAGCATAAAATTATTGGGACCATAAAAATCACGGACGTATTTTAATTTACTTTCTGGCTTTCATCTAAGTTTATCTAACGTAAACGTAGTGTCCAAAGCCACTTTCATTACTGTTCTCTGGTTGGGAGGTTGTGAACTCCAAGGAGGGAATATTTCATTGCGCTACCCTCACTTCCCCTAGTAACAAAGTATTGCTAGGTGACTGCTATAGATATTAAGTTATTGAATGAATTTATCCTCTGAGCAAAGCGCTCTGGGACCGTCATCAATCGGGAAAATGAATCGATATCACAGACTATTTTCTCACCTTGAAAGAACTGTGATCAAAGAAATTCCCGCTATAAGTAGTCATGACTCAAAAAATAGGGAAGGTTGGACGCTTCATTTAATTCCTTCACATCGAATTCATATATCCAGAAATTTTGAAGATTGTTACCAAACCAAAGTAAATAATGTACTAAAAACAGCAATTGCAAGAATTCAAATCTGCACCTATATTTTAATATCAAATTCTCATATCACGGTATTGTCGCTCTAGCATGGAAGGAAATGGCGTTTTATGTTCAGCCAGCATTGTCTCTGCAGTGACTCTGATCTGAAGGTCCTAGGGTTCGAGCCCCGACCGAGGCGGATTTTTGACACTAGCCAGATAGATGCGTCGATTTGAACCGCTGTCTCGAGGAGGATTCTAGCGGCCAGCTGCTCATCGATTCAACACCAGGTGAATGTCAGAGCAGTATCCTAACAAACGGGTCACGGACCGCAAGCGATCTTTCCTTCCTCTTCCTTATCCTATTCTCTCTCGTTACGTACACACACACACACACACACACACACACACTTACGTGTACGACACTACTCCACATGTTGTGAAAACAGTTTGTAGCTAGCTTGTCCCGACTGGAGCGACACTCCGCGGGGGGAGTTGCCTTGAACACGGGAATGCGCCCGAATGGCGATATATAGATCGGAAAAGGATCTCGCCATTCAGCGGGGAAGGAACAGCGCCACCTCCTGAGACATAACATTAATTACACTAACGTGACTAATTATCATAGCAGTTGACGTTCTCAGAAACATCAATTAATCAATTGTCAGGTACTGGGCTGCTATCACCGGAAGAACGTTAACATCACGAGCAGTTTGCAATTCACTTCACTTAATAATTGAATAGCTGAATTCTAAAGTGACATTTGTACTGGAAATACAATTTAATGGGTGTTGGATACCATATAAAGAGTACAGAGTAGTATAGGAAACAGTATAGGAGGATATTCAGAGTATTACAGGAATTGAGTTTTCCGAAAGGGTGAAAAGTGTCGTATACAAACGAGTGATTTTACAAACAACTTAGCGTGGCATCACTTACGTAAATTTAATATTGTCCTAAGAAAGCTGAAAAACCGTGATATATTTTCTTCACAATCGAAAATGCTGAATGTTTGGCATTTTAAAAAGTTTTCGTCATAGGCAGTTACTCCGATGATTCGTAATACTGCAGGCCTATTGGCATCCTAACATAGGTAAAAAAATCTCTGCGCAACGTGCACGCGCATAAGCGAATGAAGGCATGCTGCTTCGACCGTGGAAATGCTTTGTGTTTGCGCTCCCACCATCCTGCGGTTAGTGTACTCGTCTTCGTGGGTCAGGGACACACGCTCCCGCCGCCGCCTTGCCCCGCCCCCGCCGCGGCCGAACCCCCACCACCTGCTGCACTCAACAGGTTGGCCACCATAGGACACGTTGCCCCAGGCGGGCCAAAGCAAGTCTCTTTCGAGAAGGACGTCACGAGTTCTTTCAGGGATGAAAGAAGTTGTTTATTGTTTGTTTCCTTCAGATCAGTGGCGAGGAACTTTGAGACTAACCCTTTGACACTTCATTTACTCGTTAATTGCGTCGTAAGAAACAATGAACACGGAGACTATTATTCTAACTAGAAAATGTGTTGAGTTATTGGATATTTTGGGAGACGAATAAAAGTGTTCCGTGTTACTGTTTTTAGACGTATATATGAAGTTTTGAACTTCCATGACAATTGAAAACCGATGCAAAAATGTCAAAATAATGGTGTTCTTTTGAAGAGCGAATACACAAAGTAGAAATTTATTCAATAACGAAAGAATCATACCAGACGCCCTCAGGACGAATCTGAGAAAATAGCAGATTGTTTGACTGTCTAATTCATAACCGAGATTCTAAGAAATTCTTGATAAAATCTAGTTAGCAATAAAATTACAGCTTGTGTATTTCACAGATTGAAATTATACGTGCGTTGGCACGCGATTTTCAAAAGTAAGTCATTGTACTGCACACTTCATTTGTTTTGTCCATACATTTGTTCTTTTACTATTATTAAACTATTTTGCAGTACGTCAAAGAAACATAGGCTTTGTAATGCCCATGAAACAACAACAACAATAATATAATAATATAACAATATAATAATAATAAATTTGAAATATCTATCATGCAAAACATTTTATATTTATCTAAGTCAAGATTTGAGTCCTTTCACCTCCGTAAGGTGCACCTTCCGTTAGGTATGTTAAGATACGATTGAATGCAATTTTACTATAAACATGGTGGTATTGCGTATAAAACACAAAAGCTGAAGAAAAATTATTTAATGGTTTGGGGGTCACCAAAATAAAAATAATTTAATAATTATAGAGCCGATCGACAGTATTATAGAATTGCAGAGAAGACTGAAGGTTCAACAGTTTTTTCGATAGTCGCATATGCTTTTTGAGCTCGCCTATGCGCATTTTTGTGGAAACAATCTACGACAAAAACGTATTTTTGTCAAAGTATGTTTTTCGACCATTCTGAAGAAAACTTTGCGGTAGAATATGAGAAAGGAAGAACAATGCGAAGTAAATGGTCCGTATTTCTTTAGTGTTTGCACGGAACTAACCGAAGGAAGACCTACCAAGCACTACACAATAGATGATCACTAAAATTCTCCTCGAAACAAAGACATTCCATGCAAAAGAATGGTTTTGGTTGAATATCCATTATAGAAATGTAATCGCCTTACCGACTATTACAGACTTCTCGCGCAAGTAGATTTTAGTTTTGTACGAATGATGCAACCGCTTACTGCATTAATGTTTATTCAAATCTTGTTTTTCACAGGTGCGATCAATGACAGTGAAGAGACCGATAAACGGTTACTCGTTAATTACTTCAGCTGTCACTATGTTTTTTCAGTAACAAGAGTAATGCAAGACAACATTAAAAAACAGTCAATTAAACATGAGAAGATAATTGATGAAAACTGCATGCATGATCACATTTCAATATGAGGTAAAAAATATGACTGGATATTTCTTTGTGGTTACTACGTCAAATTAAAATGAAATAATTAGTTTGCACTGTTCAATAACTGATTTAAATAATAATATTTCTCAATATAATAGTGGAGAGTGTGGCATTTCTATAAATCTTTAAAATGCGCTGCATACTAGAACACCTTGCCCCCACATGCAATGACGTGATTGCCTGAAAATTAACTATACAATATTTTATTTCTGAGCAAATTAAAGTTCAAATAATAATAATAATAATAATAATAATAATAATAATAATATTAATAATAATAATAAAAATAAAATAATAATAATAATAAAATAATAATAATAATAAAAATAAAAATAATAAATACGGTAAAAATAAATTAATGTTCTGAATATTCTCGAATAATTCTATTTTAATGTGCAATAAGGTAAACAAACCACTAGTAGCCACTACCTTCATAATGACCCCATCAAGTTCAATATTCGATAAATCAGAATTGCAAGTTTTCACCTTGTTTCATAACTTGAGTTAACGACTTCTAGTGATGAGAAGTGTAACAAAGATATTTTATTTTCTCCTTATTACATATTTTAAAAAGTTGAAAACATTTTACGAGTAATTAGCCAGATCAATTGGGGATATAAATTTGTCGGCTGAACGATTTAGGCCACTTGTGTTAATCGCAGACGGATAGACATTTTGCCGTCAATCGATTTTTCGGTACCAAGGACCCAAAAACATGGATTCTCACTACATAACGTGTAGTAATCTATACTAATAAAAGTGAATTCAACATGTAATCGACATCGATTCCTCAAAAAGGAGTGTATGAATTGATACGAAAAATGTACAGGCTCTTCTTAGGATTTCACGCAGTGTTCTAAGAAGAAAAGATAAAGAAAAGTGTCCTTAGAAGAATAAGAATTAAGAACAAGATAGCTCTTTTAAATTTCAAACAATATTTCTACATTATTTCTTCTGCGGGAGCATCGCGCTAGGTAGACGCTAGTTTACTTAATACAGGAACATGATTTATTATCTTTTACGTTACCAGGACCCCAAAATAAGTTTTTTCTATCCCAAATTCGCCATTTACAATACTTTATCTTATGTCATTAGGGCGAGAAAGTAATATTCTTCAAATATTCTTATGACACGCTGAATACAAAGTCATGATAGTATTCTGAAATTAACCATCATTTATCAAAAATTATCTAGACCTCCACAAAAATACGCTAGTGATAGACTAAAGAAACGACTAGAAATCCATTTGTTCATGTTAATGATTTGAGCGAGAGTTTATCATCGACGTTTCTGCTTTAGTGACATCTTATCACTTCCTCACTAACATTCAGCGTCCTTTTTCATAACAAAACTGTCAACCTGTCAAAATCAACGAAAATTGTGAAATAATTAGTTGTAACTACATTGGATAATGCAATAAAGAATAAAGAAAACACGATTTCCTGAGATTATCATAGATGTTTTAAAATGGACTTTTCTACTTCTTGAAAATTCTGTGAATTTGCTTGAATTCTGTTCATATTTTAAAAACGGCTTCACTTAAATGACAGTAATTGCTTATTATGTGAACAAATCTTTTCTCTTCAATATAAGTGCGACTTCAAAATATGTAAACTAAACGTACGTGTTGTCAGTCATCCCAATACTCAATACAGTACAGTCATCCCAACAATGAAGCAAAGACTGGCAAATTTTGAAAATGAAAGGGAGAGTCTCACATTGGCAAAATAAGTGGAAAATGAAGTGGAGAATGAAAGTATGAGATACATTAAAAAACGGGACTTCCTAATATTTAAAAAAAGAAAGTATATTGGTGTTAGAAAAGATAGGATTCCAGGTACTGTGCGTTGTAAGTGATAATAACAGTATTAATTAAAGGTGTTTGCAACCTTTTTTCACCTGAAGAGAACATATATTTATGTACAATCTTTCAGCTGAAGAAAGTAGACCTCTTTTCTTCTTATTTGATAGTGTAATTTATTTATTTTCGTCTGGTAACCACAATTTTACTTCGCGTTTCAGTTTATATGGCCTTCTTAGGCGGCCAATGACTACTCAGGCCTTGAATGTCGAGGTGGTGTTGGTTAGTTACACGCATTTTAAGGAGCAGAAAGGCCTTCTTGCCAGGGTGGGTAGGACGGTAAGGCCGACAGTCTCGCAGTCCAAAACAGGAGAAAATATGCGAATAAAAGGACAATAGTTGATTATGATGATGATTATTATTATGATGATGATGATTATGATGATGATGATGATGATGATGGGCAGGGAATGAAAAGGAAAGATCGCGCGCAGTCCGTGGCCTGTTTGTTAGGGTAGGACTCCGACATTCGTCTGAAATTGATTGCAGAAACCACGGAAAACTACCGATCAGAGCGGCCGGCGGCTAGAATTCTCCTCCAGACAGCTCCTGAAAACGACCCAGCTCGCTGTGAAAATGCGCCTCCGCCGGGACCCGACCGCAAGGACCTCTCGCTCGCGGTCGCCGCAGAGGCAGCGGCAGCGGCAGTGGCGGCGCTGCGCGAGCGGAGCGGGCGTTACTGGTGCGAGTTCGCGGCGCTGCGGAGGCGGAGGCGGAGGGGGCGTGGCGGTTGACATTGGCGCCGGCCGCGACAGCGCGGAGGTCTCCGCCAGGGAAAGTGCGGCGCGCCGCGCGGGTTGCGCAAGTGCACGTAACGGACGCACGTGGGGAGGCGCACGAGGCCCCTTTCACCCACGACCACCGGAAGCAGCCGCAGCGGCCGGAGGACCCTTTCGGCCGGAATCGAGGGCTTCCTCGTCCTTTCCCGGAGCACACGTCTTGCAGCGACGATGATTCACTTGATGAGATTGCCCGTTTCAGATGTTAAAAAGGGGGCGGTATGGGGGCTTGTATTATATTTGGCGAGGTTCGACTGAAAGAATGATGTTTGACAGTTGTTAGAGGCCGTAGCACCTCAGTGCATTTAATTGCTAGTTTCAAATAGGTGGAAAGTCTACTATTAGATAACTACATTTGATTACCTTGTAGCAATGAAAGTCATATTCGTAGTACATTTTTATGGTCATAGTGAAGTGTAGTGTCACGTTTCATGGCTTATGTAACAAACGAAAACCTCAAATTAAATGCTTCTTCTCAAATATTGATTAAATTTTTAATTTTTTGCGGAACATTTTGTGGCAAATGAAAATGAAATCTAAAAAAACAACAACTAATGTTCCACCGATCAATATACTTTACAATTGGTTACAGTGCAATTTACATGCTGAATGTAGTATGCCGTATTTTCTTACAATTTCTTTTATTTAGCTAGTTATTGTGGGAATTCTGGAGAAGAATATTGAAGTTTCACTCTTGCCTCTACCAGATGTAAGGTGGTTGTCGTAGTGTTACCCTCATCTTTTCAGTTATTTTTTCGCGTAGCTTCCAAGAAACCCGCGGTCCCCTTTTATATCCAGATAGCCACATCTGATATCTTGATGTATTCACATTCAGCCTTTCCTGCCAAGCTTAAGTAAACAATCAAGCCCCGAACCTTTACATCGACGCGGTGTCATAACGGAAACTTCTCACGAACGGTAAAGTAGTACGTCCCAAGCCTTCAGTAAAACTTTGAAAGAACCTTCCAGCAAAAATGAAATGTTTTAGCGCTGAAGAAACCTTCGCGCTACTTTTAATTTTAGAATACAGCATTATATTGCTAAATTGAAGTACTAAGTTAAACAGTTCTCAAAAAACCTCCATACTGTCTTTGTAGACGAGTATTACACGTCGCCAAACCGCACTGCCCTTGATGTTCGTTCATAATCTTGGTCGCCTCTACTAACCTTGTCTGCTCGATAGGCCATACGGCCGGTTGTCGGTGGTGGTGGCGGCGGCGGCGACGGCGGCGGGGACGTAGTGCCTGCTAGGCCCGCGGCGGCGTGCTGACTGGCATCGCGGGGCCCCACCGCCGCTGCCGCCGGTGCCCCGCGCCCCCCCCGCGCCGCCTCCCCACGCCCCGCCCCGCTCAGCGCCACGCCGCGCTGCCAGCGTGTGCGAGGCGTGGGGAATTCCGCTTCCCGCTCGGCCTCCCGTTGTTCTTTGCCCACGGCCGCCGCCGCCGCCGCCGCAAGCGCTCTGCTATGTTCACCAGCAGCGTTAGCTCAGCAGGAACATTGCTAGCATCAACTGATGTCACCGCAGCGCCTCTGACCGGGAGGTCCTCGATTCGAATCAGTGGCTTGATTTTGGACACTATAGTGTCCTATAGCTATAAAGGTATAGCTTTTCAGCTAAGGCGAATTCAGTCACTGTGTGGAGGAGAATTGTAGCGGCCGGCTGCTCTGATCGGTAGTTTCCGTGGTTTCTCCGATCAACACCAGGCGAATGCTGGAGGAACGGACCACGGACCCCGCGCGATCTGTCCTTCCTCTTCCTTCTCCTATCCTATCCCCTTACACACACACACACTTACACTAACATGCTCTACACTACCACATATTCCGGGAGACCGATCGGGGGCTTAGAGCTTGTCCCGGCTGGTGGGAGAGTCCTGGTTGGGGGAAATCCCACTACTCGACGGTAGGTCGGCGCCGGATCTCGCCATCCAGCGGGGGAAGATCACCGCCATCTCACGAGGGAAAAACATACACTACACTTACGGGACTAAGGACCTAAGCTGTTGACGCGCCCGGAATCAGTAACCAACCAACCAACCAACCAACATCGCAAGCTTTATTTTCATTGACCAGGAAGTCATAGGTTTCCAACAGTGTCGGAGTTTCGACAATAGTTACGTATCTGGGTCGAATTTCACCACTGCCCGGAGGAAACATCTAGCAGCTTGCTACTTTGATCGATAGGTTTTCGTGGTTTCTTAGGCTAATGCCGGAGAGTAATCCTGAGAAATGTGCAACGGGCCTCGCGCGATCTTTCCTTCCCCATTCTTCTCTCTCACACGCCTTTAGTTATGTGCACTACACTATCACAATGTCAGGAAACAGTCGGGAACTTTGAGCTTGTCCTGGTCGGGGCGGTGCCTCGCTAAAGAGCTACCTGGTGTGTGAATATCCCTCAAGCTGATGTGTAGGTTGGCACCGGATGTAAAATTCCAATGGGCGAGGAGCATCGCCACCTGCCGGGGTTTAACACGCCCTCAAAAACCTTAAGACCTGAGTAGCGAATACGTCTCGGATCAATAGTCACTCACTCTATTATTCTACTTTTCCCTCTCACTTTACAAGTTAGATTGATTTGCACATATCCAAGGACAGAAATCATAAATGAATGTGTTGTGACCCTGGTACGGTTATATTAATACTCTGTAGGCAGTGAACGCCAAACTCTCTAGGTCTCACTTTGTCAATTCGCAGTCCAAACGCTATTGAATTAACAGGAAAGTAGCAGGAAAGGATCGTAAATGATAATGTGGTTAGCTGTAGAATGTTCCAAGGATATCAGACAGATAATATCTTGAAGTTTCTGACAAAATCCCAATATTTTACCCAGTATTACAGTAGCGGTTTCTCAGAGCAGGGAAGTGAGGAAAGTGCTCATTTTTTCTTCTAAATATAATTTCTAAATTAAATATTTGCTATGATGATTAATGAGAACTGTATAGTTTTAGTTGATAGCTATGAGGAAATTTACTATGTTTGATTTTTAAACTACGTGCGATTTAGAACGACGCAATCATTTAAATCAAATCGTTGAAATTCAATCGCTCTGAGGAGAAATTAACATCACTTCCTCCTCAGATCGACACGGTCATATCTCGCTGACAGAAGAGGAAACTTTTATAAATGAAGCTATACAGTTCAGAGAAGAATTTCTCTCTCTCTTGCACTGCTACCTTCAGGTGTATCTGTCCATTATGCCAATACGTGAGCGATGTCACAATTAAGCAAGTACCAAGATGCTTCGGACGTGGGTAGAACAGCTAGCGCACGCTGTAAAGTAATGTCACGAGGACCGGTGGAAATCCACCTAAAAAGGAAAACCGAATTACAAGTCATTTTCTCTTGTCCCATCGCAAATCGACGCAAGTAATCTAATTTGTTGTTTCTCTTAAAATAGTTTATGCAATCGACTTCTTTGTTTTTCCTTCTCTTGAGTAAAGTGCACGAGCAGCCACGGCAGCGCAGGTTAACAAATACTGACATACTTTGTTAATGAATGTGGATGCTCATTGTTTCATGGCTAGCGCATCCACTGCTCATCGCTGGGGACCGAGGAATATCCCCAGTCAATGCTTGTGGAATTTGTGGTGAACAAACCGAGCTTTCCGCAGGCTTTATCGAGTTCGCGCAGTTCTTCTACCTCCATTATAATTCCACCATTTCTCCATTACAATGAACCTTTTCACACAACGCTGTCATCTACTCATTAATCGGCACTCATGATCCTTGATGGCCCTAGAAGTTGAACTGTCTCTAAACTCTAATTAATTCATTAATTAATTAATCTTTATGATTTGTTTCTCCATTGAATATATTCATACCCCCGTTCAACAACAGCAACAACAAAAAATCAAACAATAACGATAATAAAAAGAAATTAATTCACAACCTATCGGATTAATTAATTAAATTAAGAGACAAAAATAATTTAATCATGGGACAAAAATATATTACATTATTAAACATCATTGAATAAGTCTGTTCCACACAAAATAATGTAATAACTTCAGCAAAAAGTTAAAGGCCAATCCGGTGGCCGAGATCGCTAAGGCAGTAGTGTCGTAGAGATCTCGGACCGGGTTAGAGTCCCGCCTCGGGCATGGTTGTATTTGTGTTCGTCCTTTCACCCCTATCATCACCATATCATTTCATATTGACAGTTACCGTAACGTTAACTCCAACAGTGGTCACCAATAACCTAGATGTTGATGCGACCTTAAAAAAACACGTTGAGGAATTCCTAAAATGTCCACTTTATTAGAATCTTTAGAGCCGGAGAGCTGGTATATTGCCACTTAAGCACATAGGATTTGTGAGATCATATTCATAGTACTGTCTAATGCCTAAGCACCGTATTCGATGAGTTAAGTTAATTTGCTCATTAAATGTAGTGGAATTAGAATTCAATAATAGTCGCTTTTCAGAAAATAAATTAGAACGACGGAACTCTAGTCAAATTACAATGAATGTTTATTCAAACGATTCAGAGAAACAAAAAATTGCGTTATATGAAATATGACTGTTTGCATGTAATAAACCATATGTATAATTCAGTGTGAAAATGGCCCTGAGTATTATTGAGAATGAATTGGAATATCTGGGTTTCCTCACTCTTTCTCTTTAGTTAACCAACACATTTGCATAATTGTTTTTCAAGAGTATTTTCTGCGGAGTTGACCTGAACAAGTGAATACTTTTACTCAGTTCTACTAATACGTATATTGAATGGAAAGTATATCGTAAAACATAGCCGACAATTTAGGAGAATTTGTCATTTCCTAACTAAAATTTTTTCAGTTTAGAGAAATGTATATTGAGATGTTTGTCTTCTTTTCGACTTATCTATGTATCAATGAGGTCATTGCCTGCAAAATGATTTAATGATCAATCAAAAATAAACAATTGCATTTATTGTCCTTGGAAACTTCCTGTACAAGAAAACAAAATACTTTTAGAAAACTGTAAACAGTGCAGTGAATTTATGTTCCATAGTACAATAATCCGTTTACAACTGAAGTTTCTTGCGATTATTCTTGCTACACAAGGTCATTAACTGCACGAAAACACCATGCGAAAACCGAGTAACATGCTCCAGCACAAAATTACGATCCGTATAATTTATGTCTTGTATAATATTTATGTTCAAGCATGTACGCAAGTTCTTCCGTAAAGATCTTTTTAGAATAGTTTATAACTGTGTTCTAAAAAAATCTCTGTGTGTATTGGATGGTCTCTGGAGGTCATTTTACAGCGTGGTGAATTTAAGTAAATGTGAACAGAAGGATAGCTTTTCTTAGATGAATGTTGCGAGGATAGTTCCCAACAATATAGTTAATGAAACAAAACCTTAATCACTCACTTCACGAAAAGGACAAAATGTGAAATTTTGGTTACGTTTGAGCCAGTTAGAGATGTTATGAACAACATTGATACGTCTATGAAAATAGCTGTTAGTGGATTATAACAGTCACCATTGGACTTATTTACGAATAAAATTACGACAGGTAAAGAATAAATTGATAATTATTACACCTAAAGTTGAATCTATGACTGAAAGAAGGGAGGTTCTTATAGAAATAATTTGCACTGGCGCGTGATCTTACACCGCTTCAATATTAAAAGCAACTCAACTCGTTTATCGATTTTATGTGATCGTCTCAAAATAATAATACACATATATGTCGTCTCAAAGGCATAATTTGTAAACTATTCTATGTCAAGAACTTTTATCATGTTCAGTTTCCAAGTCGTATGGTGTTTTTACTTGGGTGAGTTAGATAAGGAAGGGACAATTTACTGCATCCCGTTCTGGAGAGAATAGTTGTGGTTGGGGAGAAAGTTTTATTGAAGTGAAGTACGTCTAGAATGCAGGTCACGTCCAGAGATGTCGGAAAAGTCGAGAAAGGAGTTGTATTACCGCGTACGATTAAGAGGAAGTGTTCACAAAAAAATCGAGGAATCAAGAAAATGATTCTTCTCTATTATTTTGTGGGTAGTTGAAATTGAAATTACAAAAATATTAGATTATAATTTATGTTCATTAGTGGCTTCGCTAGTTCTACTATGTTCTCTATTCGTTCCGGGAATAAAATGCGTCAACGAAATTCACTCTTAAGAATACCGGAAAAAATCGTCTTCTTTTTCTTCTCCGCCATTACATCCGTGGTTAAGTCAAGTGATTTGTTTCACCCTTCAGTTTTCTTCTCTTAATTTTATCTGTTTTTGACACATGCGTTCTTCCTTTTGTTCTTTATTTTATTGTGATGGCAGAATGTTGCAAAGTATTATATATAAATGTTTTGTCAAAATTGTTGTTACATTCTCTTATTAAATAATTTTCTCATACAGTTGTTTTGCATCTACTTGATTTTCAACATCGAAATTTCGTTCTCTGTAAAACAGTGAGCATTCTAATGTACTTCGAAGAAATATAGTTTCTACCAAATGAATTTTGTTTTCGCCTTTGAAAATAATTTGACCACAGGAGCTTTCTTGACCAACCGATTCACTTAAACATGTAGGAATAAAAGAAACATTTCGTAGAGTAATCTTTGCCTCATCTTCAGGTTAGAAAGAATATGAACAGCAAGAGTTCAGGAAACACTGAACTAAATAAAATGTTACTGGCATTAAAATACGATGAAAAAATATGACAAAAATATAATAAAAATATATGTGTATATAAATAATTATCAGATTTAAAGTTACACGATTTAATGTAATGGAAAAACCATCGACCTTGCAGGCCGTGGTACAGAGTTGATGTCGAATTCCATCTTTTCTCCATGATCCTCGTACTCTGTATGACCATCTCAGAGCCGAGGACCGCTATTCCATTACACCGTCCAGTGTATGCGGTATTTCGCGTCCGCTGTGGGAGAACACATGATGACGTGTCATCCCACACCTGTCGTTATAGTACGGTAACATGTTTAATCTCCCTCCGGCATTCAGTTGTTGCCGTTCAGTTGTTACTCAACGATCGTTTCCTTATTTTATTGGACGCACTGCCACAATCTTGTGAACAAAGAAATATTATTTTTCAATTATGGTTCATTTATTATGGCTCGTTTTGTGTATTGTGCATTCAGAGAGAAATGTAAAACATTCAGAACCTCAAAACTCCAAACACCCTTCGTGTGTATAGACCAAAAATTAATGTTAGTGCTTATCCGCATTTAGGAACAGTCAATGAACAATTCAATTGCTTTTCCGAATGCGTTTTACATTTACTTAATTTTATTAATGATCTCACTTACCCAGTGAACAAATATCTTCTTACCGTCTCTAATAACTACTAAAACCAAGGGGTATTTTGGAAAATAGAAAAAATGCGGAAATAAAATTACAGATTCGGTTTCTTGGCATCGAGTCGCGTGTTTGAGTCCTGCCTTGAGTATGGTTGTTTGCTTGTGTGATGTAGCATGGTGAATCTCTTCGTAACCCTATGCATCAACCAACCCTCATCCCTCCATTCCTCGCAGGAGTTTGAGGCACTTGCGCCCAAAATCAAGTTACATTCGAGCTGTGGGTCGGAATACTCTGTAAGACATGTATTGTAGTTTTCCGGCCGTTCACCCAGGTTGAACCGCTAATTTGTATGTAGTGAAAATTTCTACATGCCTAATACGCGAAGAAAGAAACACATGTTGAGTGCCAATTCTGTTTGATGACCCGGCGTCATAATATTTTTAACGTGGGGCAAAGGACAAGTACATACGGGGTGGGTTGGGCCAACACTTCCTGGACATAGAAAGCCTCCACACTGATTTGTGTCATCACAGGTAGTCCGACCGCCGGAGTTCGCAGTTGTACTATAAATCCTTACTTCGTTGGAGATTACTATTCTGGAAATGTAAAAAAGGATGTTCCTATTCAATGTTTACATAAGTGAAATTAAGTACTATATTTTTTCAAGAATTCATAAGAACTTCTTTTTGAATACATTTACCTGCAAGGTTTTAAGATTGATCTCAAGAACATATTTTTGCAGATACTTTACACTCCCAAGCATTACAAGGAATATAGTGAAAACATAATAAAGGTAGTAGGTTGTATATAAATTATAATGTATAAGCAAAAAGTCAGTCACATTTATTAATACATTTTAACACAAATACAATATTATCAAACTATAAATTATACAGTCAAATTTTACAACTATCTTTCAGCAGTTGTATAAAATATTTAGTCTTTGATCTTCGTGCAATAATTTAAAAAAAATATTCACTGCTGTCCAAGACAACATTTTAATTATGTGCTCTGAATAATGTTCACGATGGTAAATACCATCAAAAAGCATGCATTCATTTGCATGCTTCTCATGCTGAAAAAGCAATGTATCTATAACCACATTGATACAAGCTATCACATACACAGCCACTATGTGCTCGGTATTTCTACGACAACGTAATCTTTCAACTAAGATGAAATTTATAGTAATAGGATGAAATTGAAAATAGAAGGTAGCAAAATACAACTAAGATGTAGTTAAAATTATGAATTATGAATTCAAATTATTATTATTATTATTATTATTATTATTATTATTATTATGTTTTATGAAAACGAATTAGTTATATTTTTTCAATAAAAAGCTTCAAATAATTGACTTTTATTTTTAGTTACCTGCTGTACAATTTGAAGAGTATTAAATTCCTGATACATTTTCAGAAATACATTCACCTTCTGTAAAATATTCTTCTAATCAAAAACACATCCAAAATATCTGAAATTAAATGAATATTGTTAATGTTTCTTGGAAAATCTTCATTTCCGTCGCGAGTGGGCTGAGTAGCGAGGCGACGGCGGACGCTGCCGGTCCCAAGCCCGGAGAAGGGAGAAGGTCTCTAGTGAGGCATTACTTCCACTTATTTCCCAAACACATCTATTTTCTTTCCTATTTGCTCTCTCCTGACTCCTTGTGTTTTCGTCCCCGGCGCTATTAGGTTTCGAGGGCTTCGGAGTCATTATTTTTCTGATCTTCACATTTTCTCCTACTCTCACTCAACGTACTTATATGTCTTGCTATTCTTCTTTGTTTCGACTTATTTCTTCTTAGAGTGGAGGATACGCTATCCCCTGTCCGTCAACGGCCTCAAAATTGGATGGCGGAATGTGGTTTTGGGTTGGCTCACTCACCTTGGGAATTAAAAACTCCCTAAAGAGTGGTCCAGGGAGGAGGGCTCGTAGCCATAGAGGAGGCAATCCCCCTAGGGGAGAAAACCCTGAAAGTAAATCCTGGCCCTCCAGGTTGGGGGTAGGGAGGTAGGGTTACACGCCAGCTCCTGGAAAAACATTCGCCGCTTCCGAACCTAGCAATAGACACTCACACTCACCAGACGATGACTGGGCGATAGAAAACGGAGAGTGAATATTCAAGGATTGAGAATGGAATATGGAAAGGAATGAATATGGAAGAAGGACGGAGAATGGAATATTCAAGGATTGAAAAAGGTCGAAGTTTTACAGGAAATGAAAAGATTTCATATGGATATTGTCGCTCTTACTGAAACAAAAAAGAAAGGAAAAGGTACCGAAAATTTGTATAGTTTTGCACATTTGTATAGCGGAGTAGATATAACTAAAAAAGTTAAAGCAGGGGTTTCCATTTTGTTGAAAAGTAAATTGGCAAAAAATATCAAAGAGTGGGAGGATTTAAACGAAAAAATATTAAAGTAGAGTTTCTACTGAAGGGATATAATAGTGTTGTCATTGGCGTATATGCACCATTAAATGATGAGACCATTGCCATTAATTGCCAAAACATTATGAACTATTGGGCCAAAGTTTGGACATCAGTAGGCGAAAGGATATAATCTTACTGGGGGGTTGAAAATAAGTGATGTAACTGTAGAACATTTTGGAGAAAATCATGTAAATAAGAACGAGGAAAGGCTAATTGACCTCTGCCAACAATATGCCCAGAAAATTGGAATGGATTCTACCAACTTACAAATACCCAAAAAATTGCCTGGATTCAACCTACTCTTCATCTACAGTCAGTTATTGACTATGTACAATGAGCAGACAAAATACAATTCTAAGATTTCAAGAGGGTACATAGAGGCGCAGAATGCGGAACGGATCATTACCTTGTTAGAGTAAAAAATGTTCTCATATGGAAACCGTCTACCGAGACGCGCTATAAAGATGATTCTGGATGTGATTTGTCAAAAGCCATTCAATATAATCTCCAATCCCTCAATGATGATTCTACTGTTTTTTTAACAAAGCTAAACTGTGTTCCAAACTGAACGATATAACCTATTATAATGCAATAAATACGTACAATGGAATAGTAAGATGCGTCAGTGAAGCCGCATTAGAGAAGCTCTTGGAGAATTGCCAAAACCTAATAATAACCAGAGGTGCTACAGAATGGCACAGACTTTCTCGTACCGAATTTTTCTAATTTCCTTTGTACTCGTAATCTGCCGCAATTTTTACTCTCAGTCCTTGTTGCTTCAAAATTTTCTCCAAAAGATCGTCTTATGGTAGCTGTGTTTCCAACAGAATTTCAGCATTCTCTGCCAGGTGGAAGTACAGGCCGCCGCCACTTACACAGACGTTATTACATAAGATATTTTTGTTTTCTCGGCCGCTATCTTAGGCCTGTGAGCATTGCGTTGAGCATGTCACCTAACGCTGATGACAGTTGCATCGACGCACATCGATGCATGCTTACATAAGTCACTTAACGCACGTCGTACATTAATATTGTATCTTATGCAAAAAGGCACTCTTGGTGACGGGCTTTGTGCCCACAGCTTAAGCAAGACGGTCAGGATGTAACATAAGTAAAGATGACGCGCGTTTTCTAGTTTTCAACGCGCGACGCCCGCGGCAACTTGCTTGGCGACAACGCACGTTGTCAAGAGCGCTCGTGTGCAGTTTAGCATAAAACACAGTGTTAATTTACAACGTGCGTTAACGTGCGCAGGTAGCGATGCATGTCAACGCAGCTGACGTCATCAGCGTTAGGTGACGCGCGTGAACACAACGCTCGTGTGAAACAGGCCTTATAGGGAATACCCCAAGGGTTCCTGTAGTAGTCTGAATTGCATAGTTTTCCCACAATTTTATTTTTTGTGCCCCTTATCTTCTTAGTAAATTCTTTTATATTGTTGCTTCCTCAAGGCATGCCTCGGCTTGTGGACTTTGTCGTCTCTTATGCTTTTGGTATCTTTTAAGGTGCCTGACTATCCACACTATCCTCATTCCACCAAGATGCAAATTTATTACGTTGAATAGGTCAGCGCGGAATTGTTATCTTCGCTGCTCTTTTAATATAGTCTGTAACGTACTCGGCGATTTGTTCTACTGAAAGAATTTTTTATATTCTTGAATAGTTTGTGAAAAATCATCCATTTTTCTTTTTCTAACTCTGTATCTGTTATTTTCTGATGATTCATTTCATTCATTATTTTAGCATCATTCATAAAAGATATTCCATCATGATCACTATGAATGATGTCTCTTTTCATCGTCCAATTCCGTATTTGCACCACCCCGGCATCATTTGCTTCAGTGACATGAATATTTGAGCCAATTTCTCACAATGTAGTGCCAACTTGCAAAGTTATACTGACTGTTTTTATTCTACAGGTCTTTTAGCACAACCGGTAGCGGTAGCTCAGTGCATCAACTGATGTCACTGCAGCGCCTTTAATCGGGAGGTCCTAGGTTCGAGTCCTGACACGGCGCACAGTGTGTAATTTTGGCAATCTAGGTGGACTTAATTCATAAACTACAAAAGTATGGATTGTTTACTGTTTTATCTAACATATATTGAAACTAAATGATAATTCTCATACATGGAACAAGTTTTGTTAAAATATTTTGGCTACAACTATTTTTTTTACAATAATAAAAAATCGCGCATTTCACGACTTGACACAGAAAAACGCCAATAAAACTTAAAATAATGTATATACAGTAAATAAATTAACTAATTATTTTCAATATTAATTTTTAATATTTCAAGAAGAAAATAAAAATATAGATCAGCCACAATGAAAACAAATTAAAGAATTAGAGTAAAAGAGAACTATTACATGCTAGTGTATTTTCAGTCGCCATCCGATGAATCCTCGGATGTGGTAATGCCATGTACTTCCTCAGGGTCTTGTTGATCAATGTCTAGCAAATTAACAATTTCTTGATTGTATTTCTTCTTTTTTGGTTTTGGAGATCCCTGTAGACTTGCAATGTATGGATCCGATGTAATGAGAAGCCTGTTCATGAGATCAGTGTTTGTGTCTTTTCTTGATGTTGTCCTTGTAAATAGTTCCCTGAACTTCCTGTTGTCTTTATTTCTTGCTTCTGGAGCTTCTTCAGATAGCTGTCCAATAGGTAGAATGCAACTATCAACTATGTCGCTTCCGTGGAAGAGAATCTTATGTAGAGTTACAGGCATGCGATACCACTGGTAATGTTGGAGATGTAGGTCTCGTGTGTCATAAATAAATTTTTGAAAAGTATTGAAGTTGATTTTTTCACCACTGTTTAGGCATTCCAATATGATCCCAAAACGTTTTATTATGTCCAGATTTATTCCAGTTATTTCCGAAGATATCTCGGGATTTCTGAAGCACTTTCGGGCAGTATTTCCATCATTAGTATTGCCACTTTGTGGTTTCGGCATATCGATCAACAGTCCCAACTCCTGCCGAAATTTATCTTGGATTTTTTTCTTTCATTGAGCTACTTTTTCTTTATTTTCAGTTCCTCTTACATGACTTGTTTGAATTTCCAGACGATACGAAATGTGCAGGAGACATTCAAATACCCTTATCCAGGAATGAAGAGGAGATATTCCGAAGCAGAGATATTCTTTCTTCACTTTTTTTGTGCGTAAAGCTGTCTGTGTGGAAGAACACGATGAAACGGCATTGCAGACTTTGCCATCCACCATGCAAAAAATCATTTTTGGTGTAATGGAAATTTCTGAATGGAGAAATTGCATAGTAGTGGGAGTTAATAACCCTATCTGTTGTTCTACTTTGCTTACTTCAGTGTTAATTACACTTGACGTTTCTTTTGCAAAAATAAATTTTATAGGGCGACAATACTTAGTTGAAGACGGTGTGGAATTTTTCCAAATTACATTTTCTCCACCAACAGTCTGCATTTGTATTGGCACCATAGACACACTAAACAAATTTTCGTCTGAGTAATTTTCTTCAATGAACTTTTGTCTGTATTTGTTTTGCTCTGAACCATCGCAACCCCATTTTATAATAACTTCAAAAATAGCATTAGATTGTAGTTGAAATTTCTCTCTGATATCTTGGATTTCGCACAAACGACGAATTGTATGGTAAATAACTGACTGTAGAGGTATCTCAGCCGATATTTCTGTCACTTCCACTCCTCCTGGATAGCACATGACTTTTGCTTCCTTAACTCTGTAATACGGTGGATATAATTTACAATTTGTTTTTCGGCTTGCTCTCGTATTCGTAAATATTGGCGAGTAGACAAATTCGTACTCACCATTAGAGCGAGTGCTTGTTCTGGAAAGAGTAAAGATGGTTCCTGATGCAACGATCTTCGAACTTTCTTAATTTTGTGCCTCTATTAGGAGAAGCAAGTACAAGTTCCTTCACTATGTTCGAAGAATCTCTTTTTCCTTCATTCCTTAATTTTATTCCGGTAGCTGTTCCCAATTCTTCTGTGGATAAACATAAGAGCTGTTTTACTCTCCGTCCTTTAGCTCTAGGCCACACGAAATAAATGACATAACTGTACGGCCAACGCCTCTAGTAGTATCATCTAATTGTGATGTCCTTGGAGCAATTGTTGATAAATTTATTGAAAATTTGATGTCTTCCTTCAGCCACGATGAGTAATTTTCTAGAAAACGCTGTTTATGCCTCGCACATTTTTTTCCATTTTCTGGTGATTAACTGGCAAAAATTTTTAATTTGAATTTTTATGGGCATGATTGAAGTGTCGGTAATAGTTTCCTCACCTAATTCGAGTAAAACATACGATAGCACGGCGTCATACCTTGCTTCCGTGGAGCTTTCACACCATACATGAAATAGCGTCCTGCGTGAAATCAAGCGCTCCACTGCGAAAAAAAATTAAAAACTCGTGAGTGCGCAGGTATGCGCAGCTGATCTTTCATGATTTCAATAGCCAAATGAATAAGGTTTAATACCTACATAGTCACAAACGTCAACTCATGTAAACTCTGTATTAAAAGTCTAGATACATTTGTAAAATGGCGCGAAAGTAGAACTAAAATTACTTACTTTTTCAAAAGACCCCCACGAGCAATCGCAAACACTTTTTGCTTATCTTTAGGCACTAATAAAAAGAAGAAACACCCAAAAACACAATTATTTAATCACTATCTCTCTGTGAGTAGAAGGCGATGAGCACTGGTCTCCAACACGAGATGTACTGAAATGCGATTGACAGAGCCGCGCGGTGTCAGCGCGAGATCGTGCAAGTTTGAACTTGTTCTACTGCCGCCTCAAGCGATGCAGAAGAAAAACAATACCCAATTCATACACTATGGACATTCTAAAATCAAACAAATACCCAACTTAATTCATTTGAGTACTTTGGAAAATTGAATTATGTCCACCTAGATGGCCGAAATTACACACCGTGCGGCGGCAGGATTTTCGACACTAGCTTTTCAGCTAGGTCGAATTCAACTGCTGTCTGGAGGAGAATTCTAGCGGCCGGCTGCTCTGATCGGTAGTTTTCCGTGGTTTCTCCGATCAACACCAGGCGAATGCCGGAGCAGTACCCTACCAAACGGGCCACGGACCGCGCGCGATGTGCCCTTCCTCTTCCTTGTCCTATACTCTCCCCTTACACACACACTAACATGCACTACACTACCACATATTTCGGGAGACCGGTCGGAGCTTGACTTTGTCCGGCTGTGGCGAATTGCTGGTGGGAGAGTCCTGTTTAAGGGGAAACCCCACTAGCCGAGAAGGGTAAGGTCGGCGCCGGATCTACCGCCATCCAGCGGGGGGCTGCCATCTCGAGAAAAATACACTACACTAACGGGACCTAATGGCCGAAGCAGTTGACGCGCCCGGAAACACGAAAAAATCAATCAATCAATCTTTTAGCACACACTGTCCACTTCGGATAAAGCAGTCTTCAGCATGTACTCCATGAGAATATTGCTTGATTCTTTCCATCTAAACTATAGAACTACTACCATAGAACTGAACGTTTATTTATTTTATTTATTTTATTTTACGTCAAACAACAGTAAAAACTGCGTATGACGTGCTAAGGGGGAAAAGTGAATTGTGTGCACATTTTCAAAATTCTGTGATCCCTACACTAAATCATATACTACTTAAGTTCTGAATTTTGAAAGGGAGAAAAAAAAACAAAAAAACTCCCATGTAATAAAATCGATTTTCAAGGATAAATAAGCAATAAATTTTGAATTTTGAAAGGGAGAAAAAAAAACTCCCATGTAATAAAATCGATTTTCAAGGATAAATAAGCAATAAATTTTGAATTTTGAAAGGGAGAGAAAAAAAACAAAAAAAACTCCCATGTAATAAAATCTATTTTCAAGGACAAATAAGCAATAAATTTTGGCTCTTATTACTTCCTGCCGCGACAACGTGGAAACGATAATTTGAATAATTGTATTTCCCACTGAATTCTAGAAGACGTGCACAGAAAATGAAGTTACATTTATGTCCAGAAGCAAAACAAAGGGGCCATCTCAGCATTTGCTCAATGGATCAGGGAAACTGGACGAAAAATCTGATCGAGATGAGGGTCATTGACCCGGAGGCTGCAGTACAATATTTGTTAGAGGTTGTTTATACACATTTATACAGTCAAATGGTAAATAATGCATTATGTATCATTGTTAAAATTAATGTTACTTTTCTTGTGATGCTCAGTATAGTCTCTAATTGTATAGAAACAGTTATGCAGCAGAAACGATTTCACTTGCGATTTAAACTTTCATTGAATTTAATCGTTTAATGTCATCTCGGCAAAGTGTTACAAAATAATGTACATGTATTGTATGAATTTTTTTGTAATGAGCTGTTGATACTGTCACCTGATGAATATGATTTCTACGTCGAGTGTTATAGTAATAGACTTCGGCATTTTCTGAAAATATATTCCCGCCCTTAAGCAAGTCATTTTTACAAAAACCACTGATTCGTAAATAAAAAGACACGGTAATGGTAGAATTCCTAGATTAATGAAGATAGGCTTACAAGAATCACGTGGGTGGGGTTTGGTTATTATTCGTACAATTCGTTTTTGTAATCTAAAAGTCTGGGAGCTATAAGATGTATTTCCCCAGAATATTATGCCATATCTCAGGCGGGAATGAACATTCGCGAAGTATACACAACGAGCAGTATGAAGGCTGACTGATTCTCAATAATTCTGATTCTCAATAATTAATGAAGTGTCGATACTTTGTATACTTTTCTGTGATTCGTCAAGAACCTGTATCATAATGAAATCTGTATCGTAATGAGTAGGGAACGGATTTCCATGTAAATACATATTTTTACAGGGACAAGATGCCTGCATTCACTAATATTTTTGAGACTTAACATGACATTCTGAATGAATTGAAACCATTTTTATTTTCCATATTTTTACATATTTGGTTATAATTACATATTTTTACATACATCTATTGCTACATATTTCGTTACATTTTAATATATTTCTAACCCGCAAATGAACATTTCACTTGCTCGGTCGAAATATGTTACTTGAAAACTAACTTTGTTACTGAAATATTTGCAAAGCCATTCAATGCGCATGTATAAATGCCGGACCTTCGCTAATAATTGTCAAACTTACTCCCCCCCCCGCGCGCCTTCTTGCTTCTTGGAAACCGCATACTCAGGATCAAGGAGGTGCGGATGAATGTGAAACAGAAGAAACTTCAACCACGTGCTTACTCATATTTCAAAGACCCCATGCGTAACTCGATAAAACAAATATTTTTCAGATCATTGCCTCATCGCTTTTCTTGAGTCGGGGGCGGGGGGAAGGGCGCGTGTTCCCTTTACCCCCTCTCTTTCTATCGCAGGGTACACTGTACTATTCAGTTGAGCGCCGGCTCCTCGTACACAGCATTGTATATACTACGAAAGCATTATACATTTCGGATGAAACTAGCGAATAATTGCTTCTGTAGATGTAAAATTTTCTTTCAGCCTCTCCCAATCCATGTGAAGATATGATCGACAACGTAGTGTGCTCGGAAAACGCTTGAAGAATGGAATTTTAAATATTATAACGAATATATATATATATATATATATATATATATATATATATATATATGTGCTATATATATATATATATATATATATATATATATATATATGTGTGTGTGTGTGTGTGTGTGTGTGTGTGTGTGTGTGTGTGTGTGTCTGTGTGTGTGTCTGTGTGTGTGCGCGCGCGTGCTTTTTTTACAATAAATTCCGTTCCTTAGTAATGAATATCATTGTGCAACTGGTGGCAGAAAACAAATGACAGCATTATACAATGGGAGTAGAAAAATGCGTTTAACTTCAATTTTCTCGTCATTTAGCGAATTGTCTGGGTCATAAAATTGCAGATTTCTCACAAACAATAGATGACACGGAATGAGTGTAGATATCCGGATTCATCATACTATTTTATGCTTATTCACCAACTTTCATGCAGGTATCAAAAACAAAATGGAAATTTATAGTGCATTGTAATGAGAATGCGAATGAATGACAATGAAACTAATAATGATTATTTATGATAAAGATTGGAATTTAAGAAATTCCAACTGAAGCAAAAACACCAACAAATGTCGTAAACTAATACATTTATTACAACATCCGTTCATCTCTCGCAATTGTTTTCTAGAAGTGGGCAAGAATGCGTTCCAACGCAGCGACAAACGAGTTCTCGGAACCCTACTTGGAAATATAGCCTTCTAGGAAACTCTATCGGCGTTAAATGCATGTAATGCCAGAGCGACCTTGGCCTGCAAAGGATAAACCGTTCATAACTTAGTATTGTCGCTGGTCACTGGGCAGCCGATAAAACGGGCATTGCCCGATAGCGCGAAGGCGATGCGATGCGACGCGACGGGGCACGCGCCGCGCACGGCCCGGGGACGCCCGTGGCAGCAAGGCGGCGGCGGCGGCGGCGGCGGCGGCGGCGGCGGAAGAGGAAAAGGCACTCAGCGATGTCTTACGCCACATGAGTGTTCCGGGAACACCACTCGTGAGAAATTATTTGGGAGTCCTAAGAATGCCTGGCCTCATATTGTTCATGATAATCCTGACAATTCACTTTCCCCTACAAATACCAACGCATTGCTAGTAGAAAGGGAAGTTCGTATATTGAAGGAAAACTACTGATGCCACAACATCACATACTTTGTCGCATTATTGAAAATAGTTACAACGTAATATTGAAATATTTTAATTTCTACCCCACTAACAATTCTTCTCCACTTGAAAAAGTCCAATTGAAAAAAAAGCTGTGGTGCATATCTGCGTCTATTTCGATGGTCAGAAACTTACTTTTTTACATTTCTTACTTCTACAAATGAAACAAACATGAATAAATTCTATTGTTACAGTATTTGAAGCACATTGTACTGAAAGGAAAAAAATATTTCACACAAGCTTGCCTTGATTATATCGAAGAGTGCTAACAATTTCTGAATACCACAATCAGCGATCGAAACACCTTAAAGTAAGACAAGTGTATTTGTCAATTTTAACTTCAATCTATTACCTTTCTTAATTCGGTTTAATTATTATCTACATACGATCATCACGACCGGCAACAAAGATAAGCAATTTAATATTATGAAACATCCGTGTTGCCATTTTGCGCGTCAAACGAAGCCCGGGAAATTCTTATTTACAATTTCGTATTTGTTGCACATTGTTATTAATGTAATGTTATTAATTGTAATGTCATATGATGTTACTATTCTATATTTCAATTAATTTATTTCATTTGACGTCTATCATTTCTAATTTTATGTATTTATAGATTTCTGCCTCATGTGGTCACAACTGCGCAGCAAAACGTCGCCACATATAATCCAAAGGATATTTAATGAGAATGTATTGATATTCGATAGTTTTTAATTAAATTGGATTCTAATTGGCATTTAGAAATATATACTACTTTTATCAGAAATAAAATAAATGCTTTCATATATATCATTAATGTACTAAATTCAACTCCTGAATAATAAAATGTTCCATTAATACTTCATCCCGCAAAAGTGTTTCCAACTCACAGAAATATATCCGTAAACTAGCATTTGAACTCAGATATATGGTGGAGCAATCAGTTGTTTTATCTGTGGAAAAACAATAAAAAAACAAGCACAATAATTCCACATATAAATTAAACATCCAGAATTCCCCTTCCATACATCGCCTTATGACTGCATACGAAACTACGGTATTATTAGAAATGTCCTCCTTAGGCATATATATATATATATATATATATATATATATATATATATATATATATATATATATATATATATATATATATGCGCATTGTTAAAAAATATATCAATACATTGACAAACTAAATTGTATTAGGATAGAGTAAAAATAGAATATGGAGATTTTCAATAGTAAATTACAATTAAAAACATATTTTATAGATGTTAACACATGAATATCAATATTGTTTGGTAACGTGAATAAAAACTGTTTTTATATACTTTTGATCCATTTCTGTCCTTCGCAATTTTTTCTGGTAATCCTTAGTTGGTGGAACACCTGTGTATATTTCATTAATTTCAAGCAGAAATTATTCGAAAATTAATCACTTTTTTAAAAAAAATGTGCATGATCTTCTTTAATGAGTTGATATTTTAGATCACATTTTTAAGACAAAAATCTTTATCTTCCATTTTGTAGTTTTCAAATGTTAAGATTTTGCTATTTTCGAAAATACAGGGTTCACCGGATATGAAAATAGCACCACTTTTTTTTTACCGACTTTTAATACATACGAGGAAAAAATTTGTTTAAAACATTGGTGCCGGTTTAACAAAAAAAAATTGCCAATATTACACGCGAACGTACTCAAAACTAATAAAATTTTCGACAAGTTGTACATGACGTTATTTCAAAATCTGTCTTTAAAGAACTGATTTCATAAAGGAAAAAACACTCTATTTTCAATATTTTAGTTAGCCGAAGTAAAGTTGAACTTTCGCAATTTTCCGAAAATTAGGGATTTTAATGAAAATGAGACTTGCAACATTCATTAATATGTGTATATATATATATATATATATATATATATATATATATATATATATATATATATATATATAATGTGAACAAGATCGTTACCAGGTCCCGACAATAAGAGTTGTGTCAAAAATTGCCATTTTCCGGCGCAGGATTAAAATACTTTCTCTTCTTACGTACGTAGGCGCGAGAAAGTTAACAGCTAGTACTTTCTCGCTTTAATTCTAAATTTTCAATTTCCGAAAATTCAGGGAGTTCAACGAAAATGAGACCCGCACATTCTTTTAAGTGCCCGTTCTTCTATCGGTGGGAAAAATTTAAAGAAAAAAATTGGTGTGGTTTTTGAGAAATTGTTTTTTTTATAAATTAGATTAATTTGGAGCACAAATGTGGGGCTCAGGGGACAATTATGCTAAGTGACATTTGGGGCAGAAATAAGTTAGGTGCTTATTGGGACATTACATACTATATACAGTTATAGGAAAAAGAATCGAAGTCCTGTCTCTTACGACTGCTGACTTCTGTTGTCCGAAGATTGAACTGCATCGAAGATTTGTTGTTTCGGTTGGAGGAAACGTAGTCTTAGCGGCAGTGTTTTCAATTTTGTTGTCGTGACTACTAGAACACGTATTATTTTAGGCATAATGAATGGAAATCAGAAAACTGTCTATTTAGACCTGTGTCACACGAGCGTTGGGTTCACACGCGTTAAGTAAAGCGCTTCGTAGATTAACACTGTATATTATGCGAACCGACATACGAGCGCCCTTGGCAGTTCCGCATAAGATAGTCCGTTCCGCGTCAGTGCAACGCTCGTGTAACACAGGCACTACTGGACGGTTCTGGTAAGTATTATACACCACACAGGGGTGTATTAGTACGACTTGTACTAATGATTACCAGAACAGTTTCTCGCAGTGAATCTGTTACTGAAGATGGTAGCGATGATGAACTGATTCGTGAGTACAGAGGTGTCTGGAGAAGATCTTCTCACCCAAATTAGTTTGTAGTTTAATTTTTGGTAAATTAGAATGTAAGCCATTCAATACATATGTAAAGTGTATTATGTACTGAACTATGTATGCTCTGTAAAAAACATTTAATAAAAAAAGTGAGTACGATGAATGATGAATAATAAAAAAAGGAAAAAAAATGTACAAATGTAACAGAGTTTTCATTACGTTTTCAATTTCTTGTTATCCTTCTGTAATATTCAAAATAAATTAAAAACTTGAAAACGTAATCTTTCTATTAATAATATAATTGAATTATCAAAGCAAAACGTATTTCATTACCTAAACATCATCATGGTCATCATCATCCATTTTGTTCTTATTTTGACTAATTTAACTCACAAGTAATTTTTGAGAACCATTGATGTAGGAAATTGGTTTGTCACTTGGGCTACTTTTCCTCTTACGCTATTCAATGCAAAGTAGATTATTAATTTAAAAAAATGAAATATTTAAAACTCTGAAAAAGACTGGAAAATTAGATGCATAAGTGCATAAGTGCATAAGAAGATAACCAAGACAAGAACTTACAAATATGATGTGATAGACAATTATAATCCTGTTAATAGAATTTTGTATTTCAAGTTTAATTTTGAATGCAAATATCAAGGCAAACGAAAAATGTCACTCAGCCTCGTTTCCTCTGAGCCCCACCAATTAGGCGAAATCTACACGTTTCTTTAAACAATTATACATGACCTTCTTTAAAGAGCTGATTTTTTACAACGGACTTTGTCTAAGGTAAATATCTCTATCTTCAATTTTGTAGTTTTGAAATGTTAAGTTTTTTAATTTTCAAAACAGGGAGAAATAGCCGAAAATGCGACTAGCACCATATTTTTACCGTCCCTTGATACTTCTGAGCAGGAAATTTAAAGAAACAAATTTGAGCGGTTTTTGAGAAAAAAAATTGTTTAAAAAATTAAAATTGTCTATATTTCGCTCAAAAACTACTCATATTTTCGAAAAATTGAACATGACTTTATTTCAAGTTCTTTCTTTAAAGAACAGATTTCATTAAGGAAAAGATCTTTATCTTTAATGTTACAGTTGTAGGAAGACACCCCCCAAGAATGGAAAATTAAAAAAAAGTTTTAAAAAAACCACACAAAAGCCTCGAGTTCGTTGAGATAGATCGGGAAACATCAATTTTGGAGTAAACCGGCCTAGGCGCTAGCGTTGACAACAGACAGACGTTTTCCGTCAATCGATTTTTCGGCATAAAGGACCCATAAAACATAGATTCTGGCTAATCCACGTGAAGAAGTAATCTTATGAACATAGCAACAGGATTTATCCACTTTTTCGTTACCAGGGTCCTGCAATAAGAGTTCGTCTGTCAAAAATTCGCCGTTTTCCGGCGCACGATTACATAACTTTCTCTTCTTATGAAGCAAGTGCGAGAAAGTAAAAAAAGAAGAGTGATTGCATACGGTCGCAAAAACAATAGAAGCCATTGGATATCCTTTTCATAAATCAATCAGCATTCCAAGATGCGGCTTTCCTTTTCAATCAGTTTGAATTTGAAGATGTTTTTTTGTATGACGTGACTTCATAGTTCCCAGTCACTGATGAATTAAATTATAAAATTGTAATGAACTGTGAACGTCATATAAAACTACGTATTTTCAAGTATCGATTCAACAATACACATTTGCACATACTTTGTATTTGTCGAAATTCTCTTTCCTTTTCGCACTTCGTAACTAGGAGTGATAAAACAGTATGCACTTTCTGGCCGTAAGTTCACGCAATATTACGCGAAAAAAACTCAAATTTTTGAAGCATTGTACATGATCTTATTTCAAAATTTGGAACAGATTTCATAAAGGTAAAAAATCTCTAACTTTAATAATTTAGTTGTAGGAAGACGAAAAAAATTGAACTTTTGCAATTTTCCAAAATAGTATTTTTAATGAACATGCAACTTACACCACTCTTTAAACGTCCTTCACACTATCCACCAACAAGATTGTTACATGGTTCAATATAATTACTCTTTCACATGTTTTTCGGCTGGCTTAGAGCTAACTTAATCTAAAACTAAATCTTATCTAACTACTACTCACGTGTAGGATGCTCATTGAGCACCTACGCTCAGATTACATCGGAAAAAAATTGCAAGAAGGCATGTACCGGATGTCTACTACGGATTCGGGTCGGGAAATCATTGTGAGTGGCTAGGTTGTAATGGGCTATTTCATTTATGGAGGATATATTTGAATAGAAGTTGTTCGAGAGATGAGCTATTTGGTGCTTGATGAATGGTAAATGTAGTTCTCTATGGAGTTGATCATTAGAAATGAATTATGGGGCGTGAGTGGCTAATCTTAAATATTTGTTTTGCATTATTTGCATTTGATTTATGTTTGTCTGTAAAGCGTTCGTCCAAATGGGGCAGGCGTACAGCATTAGAGGTCTGATTATTGTTTTGTATAGGGTTATGGCATTGTTTAAGGAGAGACTGCTTTTGTGATTTAGTAGTGGTTTTAGCTGTATTAATTTAATTTTGGCTTGTTGAATTTTCGTTGCTATGTGGGATTTTCAGGTTAATCTTGAATCAAAGTTGAGTCCTAAGTATTTAACAGTTTGGTTGTATGTGGTCCAAGGGATTAGGTTGTTATTAATTTGGAGTGGGGTGGGGGTAGCGAATGTTCTCAGAGAGAATATTTTGGCTGTTGATTTTGATGGGTTGAGCGTCATTTTCCATTTTAAGGACCAATCTTCTATGTTACTCAGGTGCAGTTGAATTTTATTGCAAGTGTGATTTAATGAATGGTTGGACATGAATATGGCAGGATCGTCAGCAAATTGTGCGATGTGTGTAGGGAGAGGTAGGTATATCAGATGTGTAAAGATTGAAAAGGGTGGGTGAAAAGGGGGATCCTTGGGGAAATCCTGCTTTTTTAACAGTACAGTTCACACTATCCAACAACGAAACAATTTTGAAAATGTCCCAGGGGCTTCATGTAAAGTACCTCCCAAAATTTAAATGTAAGTTTCAAAATCAAGAGACCGCCACATCAGACAGATCGATTGCGGAATATCAATTTTGGAGAAAATTGGCTGAACGGTTTAGCGTTGTTCACAGAGGGACGGACGGAGGGACAGACAGACGTTTTGCCGTCATTCGATTCTTCGAAATCAAGTACCCACAAAACATGGATTCTGGCTACACCACGTGTTAAAAGATTTTATTTCTAAATTTAGCAACTGGATTTATCCACTTTTTCGATAACAGATCATAAGAGTTTTCTGTCGAAAATGCGCCGTTTTTTCGCGCAGCATTACGTAACTTTCTCTCTACTCCGTAGCGAGATAGTGAAAGGACAGCGGACGACCCGCCGCGGCTCTTCCCTGAAGGGTCGCAAATTGTCCTCATTCGACCCTTTCATAAAGGGATTGACAAATTCGCTCTCCTATTTTTATCGGTTGGGTTCTTTTCGTGTACAGTTGTGCAGTTTTTATGTAGATGGACACATTTTATTTTCTTTTTTTTTCTCCAGCTACTGAACCAAAATGAATGACTGCGGTGCTACAACCTCAATCTCCCGTTTTTAAACTTCCCTATAAATGTTTATGCTATACATAAACTTCGCTATGCATCAATTAACAGTCGCATAATATTGGGAAAGAGGTATGGGTCAATGACGTACCTCAACGTGTTTTTTTTTCAACCTTATTTAGGCAAGGAGTTACTGCTTCATCATTTAGGACTGTTATTATTAGAATTTATCTGAACTCTATACTTGAGTTTTCGTAACGTGGTGCCTGGGGGACTTGTCTTCACGATGGAATAAGGCACGGCTTTTCACGCCTTTCTCGGTAGTGTCGTTTCATCTGCAACACTGCTTGGTATGGTCGCGATCATGCGACATCTGGCGGCACAATCGAGAAACATGCAAAAAACCGCGCCATATTCCATCGTGAAGACAACACCTCCAGGAGCCACGTTACGAAAACCCAAGAATAGTGATATTTTCGTCTTCAACGCTCATCAGATGCATAAACAAAATTCAAAATCGTCACTATACTAAATCGCTTCTTAGAAAATTCAATGTTCCCTTACAATCAGGTCTGCCCATAAACACTTTGAAATAAAATTTTAGTATCTTTTGGGTTAGAGAACAGTAGTGGAAGCAATATTGAACTAGTTCCTCAAAAATATGACTTGACCATCTCTATTACTGCGGAGAGGGGAGCAAGTAGGTACAGAAAATATTCAAAGTTTAATGCGCTCTTGCAATATCTCAAAAACTGAAACTATTTTAACGTTAACACACAGATAATGTTTGAAATGTATTGTTCAATAGAGGCATTATTAGTTCTTAAATAATATAAAAGCTTCCTTCAAAAAACCTAATATGTAAGTTCATTATAAATACAAGAAACACAGCAATTTATTCTGCAATTTAACCGCCATTGGCTCACACTCGCCATTGAATTCTCCGGGAAACGGGATGAAATTAGTGTGTGACTGTTAAACCAGTTTAGAATAAAAATGTCTCTATCTCTTGTTCTTTTATCAAGTACCAGCGACATTTCCGCTCTCTAATCACATCGCTAAGCGCCGCAGCTGCAACTCCCCTACAAGCGCGCCCGCGGGACAAGGGCGGATCCGATGGCCCGCGCGGCCACAACTCTGCCCGTTCCTGCTCTGCATGATAATATTATCTATCAAAAATAATAGCTGTAGGATTTCTTAAATAATTCTTTGCCTAAACAAAAATCAGCTTTTCGCATGAAATTATTTGTTGGGTGCATTTGCAACGTCCCTCTTCATATTGTAAACTAGTGATACCAGTTGAACACGCAATATATATATATATATATATATATATATATATACATAAAGCGGATGTTCATAAAGCCGACTGACACACTACAGCAAAACACCAAGAAAACTAGCTAATAATTTTAGGGTAATTATAGGCAAATTATACGCTCTATTTCCAAATTTTAGGCCCTTGTAGTTTTCTCAAAAATCTGTGTTCAGCCAGCTTTAGAATAAAGCCAGCTGACATAAAATTAAAATTAGAACAAAACTACTCGTTCACGAATTATACGTTAATAATAGGCTCACAAACATTCATCATATTATTTACAAATACTAATATTTATTATTGTAAGATAATATAACAAATTGCAGCTCTCAGATCAGGCAGATTCCACATTAATTCAACACAACTACCTACCATAAACACTTTATATTTAACATATTATACATTACCTATAATCTATTTATATAGCCCTTGAATTAAATGCTTGCTCACTTTAACTGTTGCAAAAATATACCCGAACCGCTCAAGTACGATCTTCCTCAGGGTATTCAGCGCCTAATAATTTATAACTAGATGGCAGAACACAGTTTCCTACTAACATATTGTGCCTGTTATTACGTACTATTGGTTGATATAGCCCTTGAATTAATCCATATATTCCCAACTTTTTATTTTTTTGTAATTTAATGGTGACATATATTTTTATTTTTTCACTAATATCTCTACTCATATTGGGTGGGAAGCGCGCCCCAAAACTGGGGGAATAGGAATGGGAGGGTACAGAACCTTTAGAATAAGGACAACTTTATTTTGTAAGAATAAATGTTTATATTATTGAAGGAAATAATTAAGAAATATATTTAACATTTAAATTAGAAATTATTTAATGGTAATTAACAAATTCGCAATTTTTCTGCTTTGAATATTTGGGAAATTTTAGGCTCATAGAAAGCTTTTTTCTTCACGAGCGGAGCTTCTTGGAGCAAGTTCATTACAATAGATCCACCCAAACCAAAATCTGGCTTTTCGCTCTTGGTAAAAGCTCCCTGATAGTGTTCCGCTTCATGTACCGCAGTCAAGACAGAAGTAAGAAAGTTCGTACTTGAGCAATTGTATTGTATTGTCGCAACATTTTTTGCTAAAGTTGACAAGCACTTAATTCATGGGCTATATCAACAAATAGTACTGAATCATATGTTAAAATGAAACTATGTTTGCCGTCTTAACTATGTTGGGTTCCATCACATTATGTTGGAAACATTTGCAGCTATAGTTGTCAAGCACTTAATTTGAAGGACTATATCAACAAGTAGTTCGTAGTAATATGCAATTTATGTTAAAAAGATACTGTGTTCTGCTGTCTAATATAAAAATTATTAAACATTGAATGCCGGGAGTAAGTGCGTATATGAGCGCTTGGGGTGTATTGTTGCAACATTTTTTGCGAAAGTTGATGAGAACGTAATTCAAGGGAAGTATATAAAAATAGTACATAATCATATGCATAAATTGTTGAATGGAAACTATATTCCGCTCGCTAGTTTAAAAGTTATAACGATTTGAATAGTCTGTCACAGAGCGTCCTTTAGCGGTTGGGTTGTAATGTAGGGATATTAAGCTGAAGTTGACGAGCACTTAATTCGAGGACGCGCACTTAATTCAAATATCGACAAATAGTATGCAATGATATGAATAGTATATCAAAAATAAAATGTGTTCTGCTAATTAGTTTAAAAATTATTACGAGTTGAATGGTCTGCCTCGAGTTGAATGGTGTTGCAAATTATTATTATTATTTACTATAATAAATATTAATAATTATTAATAATATTAGTAATTTTGGTGCGCCTGTAATTAGCCTATAATTCGTGTATAAGTAGTGCTGTTCTAACTTTAATTTTTGATTTTGTGTCAGCTAGCTTGATTCTAAACCTGGCTGAACATTGATTTTTGAGAAAACTACAAGAGCCTAACATTTGGGAATAGGACATTTAATGAGCCTATAATTATCTTAAAATTATGAGCTCCTTTTTTGTGTTCTGCTGTAGTGTGTTAGCTTTATGGATGTTGCTGCTGGGGGCATTCAGAACTCATGAGCCGGACGTCTGCCCGCGAGAGCGGCGAAAGTAGTGGATTAGGCGGCTTTGCGAGTGGGCATTGCACAGTGGGGACAAGTCGGCGAGTAGATTGAACGCCTGGGCGTCTAATGTCTACCTTTATTTCACCTTTCGAATTGCTCTAAAGCATGTTTTGTGACAAAAATATGCGTACGTACATGAGAACAATCTCTCACATCAAGATCGACATAAAAATGAAATTCACGCAATTCCAAGAAGGATGATGTGTCGCAGCACATACATTTGTGATCATTTTCCCCATTATGATTCTTAATTAGAGATACCATCAAGCAAATCTCTCTGACGATATGTTATGGGCAATCATGAGATTATTATTGGTCTTGTTAATGAGGATGCAAAGAGCTTCACCTTTTTATACGATGTCGTAAACGATTGTGAATAAATAGTGTTCGTGATTTGATATTAGAAATATATAATCTCACTCTTGTCAGAAATTAGAGCAGAAGAAAACATGATTTTTTAGAATAAGATTTTTTTATCTTCAATAGTAACGTCTTATTCAATTAAACATGTTTACAGACAACGAAAAATAGTTTATTACTGTCATTATAGAACAAAAAAATTCAATATTACAATTTTGAGTTTAGCACTACACTAAGTTTATGACTACATCGTAGTAAAGCGAATTACAGTATCATCCCTACAAGCAATTATATTATTATAATAATTATATTCTTACTCGGCGAGATGCACTGTCGCAAAAAAGGCTATAGTCAAATACGGCGGTGAAAAGTATGCCCCAGTAAATCGATTATCGCGATGCTCATATGAAAGAGTATAAAAATGCAGTAGATTCACAAATAGTCAATTTCTAGGCCAATCTGTTGCAGAGATACAGCGAGCAACGCGTTTTTCATATTTTATTTTTTTCTCAGCTTCTATTGAATGTATCAGGCTAAAAAATGAAGAGACGGGGGAAAATATTTGAATTTGAAGGTATTTTTTCAATCAATTTTGACGACAAATTCATATAGAAACTAGAGGTGCTACAGAATGGCTCAGACTTTCTCATAGCAATTTTTTCTAATTTCCTTGGTGTGGACTGGCTTTAAGTTCTTGCTCCATTCTCTGCCCAGCTGCCATCTGTGGTCGCCCTAAGTACCTAAGTTTCCTAATACTAGAACCGAGATATTACTTCACGAATATTAAAGAAGAGTAAAACCTCGTCATAAATAGAAATTTTCACTGAAAAATTTGGAGCCGTTTTTAAGAAAATGGCGATTAAGGATTACTGTAAATGCAAAATTTGAAGCTCTTTTCCGGAGGATTTTATTGAGTTTTCGAAAAACTTCATTTAGAGACATTTGAAGCACTTCCACTCACAAATGCAATAATGTATACAAATCGCTGGAAATGTGCATATGAACGGCGTGAGACATTTCAAAAAAATTACATTTGTGTATTTTTTGAAAAAATAAAAGAATACAACAAAATAATTTTGTGTCATCTTAAACAGTTTAATTTTCACTATTCGTATACAAAATTTGAAAAAAATTCGAGCCATTTTTGAGAAATTGTCGTTTGAGCGTTTCTGAAAATACGGAATTTTGAGCTAATTTTAACAGAAAACTGTTGTTTTCGAGAAAACTTGTATGACATTATTTAAAGCACATGTACTCATAATTACAATAACGTAAAGAAATCGTCTCTAATGAAAATATTACTGATGTGAGAGACAAGTCAATAAAATTACATTGATGTAATTTTTGAAAAACAAAAGAATAGAGCAATATTGCGTTAATGTTATCATGTAGGGTTCATTTCGCACTAACCCTACAAAAAATTTAAAGAAAACATTGGAACGGTTTTTGAGAAAATCTTGTTTTTGTATTTTTTAAATTGCAAATATTTCATGCACTATTGCACGAAAAGTAATAAAATTTTCAAAATTACATGATTTTAATGAAAGAATTATTTATGGACAACAAATTTAATTTGAGGGAAAAATCTGTGTTTTCAATTTTATAGTTGTAAGAAGACGCCGAAAAAAAAATCCCAACTTTTGCAATTTTCGAAAATTCAGAGTTAACCATGAAAATGGGACCTATGGGACCTTTAGAAGTGTATTATACTCTATTCTTACATGAAATCTAAAGAAAAAGTTGGAGTCGTTTTGGAGAAAACTTTGAAAACGTCCCGGGGACTTCATGTAAAGTACCACCAAATTTTAAAGAATGTTTCTCAAAATCTCAAAGCTTCAACTAGAGCCAGATACACAATGGTTTCTTCAATTTGGAAAAGATCGTATGAATGCTCTAGGCGCTAGTAGTGTTCACTGACGAACGGACGGACAGACAGACGGACAGACGCTTTGCTTTCAATTGGTTTTTCGGCATCAAGGACCCACAAAACAGGGATTCTGGCTACACCACGTGTTGAGGGATTTTTTTCTCTTCATTTAGCAACTAGATTTATCCACTTTCTTGTTTTCAGTGCCCGGCAATGAATTTTTTTCTGTCGAAAATTCGCCGTTTTTGCGCGCTGCATTACATAACTTTCTCTATACTACTCCGTATACAAGAACGTATACGAGAAAATAAAAAATAAATAAATTTTTGAAATGGATTTTCGACGTGATTACGTTGGAGTACTGTTTCAGTTTTTTCCCCTAGAATATGTTTTATAACATTATATAAAACATATTTCTTTCACATTATTAAACAATGCGGACATAGTGAATAAATTTAAAAGCATTTTATGAGTTCAAAAATTTGAAATCCGCGCCAAAATGTGATTGATCATAGTAAAGAAAATTGAATAATATTAAACCAGAAAACCAGTAATTCATAATTTACTGATAGAATCACTATCAGTGGGCAGGTATGAGGGACACGATGGTGAGTTTTTACATCTAAACAGACTCATCTACATCGTAAATGAAATGTAAGGGCATAATTTAATTTTTTGGTAGCTTTTCAACATCATTGGCCATATAGCAACCATTGTGAGTTTTAGAATGTAGGGGGAACTGTAGGAGAACACGTAAGGACAACAAACACACACAAACATCCAAGCCCGAGGCGGGATTCGAACTCACGACTCTTCGCGCCGAGGCTGCTACAGCCCTTCAGCCTTAGCGACCTCGGCTACGCAGGCCGAACGCTTTCACTAGCAACCAACTTCCAACGTTTTTGGAAAGCCGAGCGTGGGTGATGAAACCGTCTAAAAATGTAATAAAGTGCAAAACGCTCTCATTTTGTACATGAAGGGATCTTTTCCGAGAAATGCGCGATGGTAAAGTGTGTTGCCATGGAATGTGTTTTGCGGGTTACATGTGCGCCTGATTTCCCACCTATGCCATACTCCACAAACTTCCATTTGTTACGCATTAAGTCCTTTTCATCAAGGACTGGGTGTAATTCCCTATCCAGCAGTAATACATTTACAGGCTTTTCTAGCGGTTTTCTTACAGATTTAAAATGATCCGTCACTTTCTTTGAAGTATTGTATATAGAGGGAATTCTTGGCGATCAGATTTACACAAAACAAGTTATTTTAGAACTTCTAGCCAATATCTACACTTATTTTCCTCGTCCATCTGTTCCATTGATTTACTGCGTAACAATGCATGTATCAACTCTGTAGTCGGTGGCAGCAGTTCGCAGTACCCGTCTGGATACGAGAAGTGCAAGCGCGGAGTGTCCACTTCCTGTAGAAGCAGGCGGGCGGCGCGCGGCACGACGGCGAAGTGTGCAGCGGTGGGCGGAGGATCAAAGAGGCGGCGTGGTGAGGCGTAGCGTGGCGTGACGGGGCATGGCGGAGCGTAACGGTGGGGAGCGTGGAGGGGTGTGGCGTGGTGCGGCGCAGCGTGCCGTGGTGGAGCGTGATGGATGGGGTATGGGGGGATGGGGCTGAGAGGGGCTGGGCGGGCAAGGGGATGGCGGGGGCGGTGTGGGGGTGGGGAGGGCGAAGGCCCCTGCGGAGGCCGGAGAGACGCGGGCCTCAAGGAACAGAGGCGCGCCACGCGACGACTTTCGAATTCACGTGCGCACTGCGGGGACCAGAGGGACTGCGTTCCCCCTGAAAATTTTCAAAGGGTCCCGCTAACAAGGCATTTTAATTTCGGAAGTAATTTCAGTCCCAGATTACCTGACAATTTGGAAAACTGTTACACAGTATTTAGGAAAGGAACTTTGTACGGGTATCTTGAAACCGTGTAAATGGTCCAACATAAAATCAATTGAATTTATTAATTTTATTATTAAATTTATAATTTCATTTTCCTTGTATATTTGATTCGTTTTGTAGTCGAATATTTTGTTTGTTAATAAAAGTTTAATGGAAAAGGAAGCCTGAAAATAGAGTTGCTCCCCCTCTTCGTTTAGGCTGCGCACACTTATGCTTTATTCCATTTTGCGTGACCTGATTGCGTTTTTGTTCACATCGGATATTCATTCATGGAATGCAGGCCATAGTAATTTCATTCATGAAAGTTCGTGGCACAGAGTGAAGTCGCTAGCCGTCCACCAAGGTGGCCCGGGTTCGATTCCCGGACATCTCATGCGTAATTTGTTTCAACAAAACGCGTTTGCCTGCTTGAAGCGTCCAAACCTTACCCTATCCTAAGTCCTTCCCAGTTCTGGCTGGGTAGTGACGCAGGAGCGCGTGGTGCAAGAGGCGCGTATGCGGAGATACTACCAGGCAGTCCTCTTGGCAATGGACTGGGACGAAACTTGACAGTAATAATGAACAATGTAATGAATAATAACGGGGGGTTTCTCATACGTGTAAGCGCACAATGCTCTTCTAGGAGCTTAGATACACGTTTTGTTCATGTAGACGCAACTAATTAAAAAACAAAAGAAAACAGGGCTCCTCACTTCCCGTAAAAAAACGAATTATAATTCACACAAAAGAATTTTCAATATTCTATATTTATACAACAAGAAATTGTAAAGGTAGTGTTAACTTAAAAAATATGCAGGTGTTTTCCTGCTCTATCATAGTTTATGTAGTGTCTTAGTAGTGTATGCTGACTTATGCAAATTAAAACGTTTAATTTCTAACTTGATCAATATGTGTTTAAATTTGTAAATTCAATGTTTTATATTTTATTTTCTTGTTTCGATCTTCGAATTGATTTTTGTTTTTATTCATTACTTTTACATTTAACGTTTGAAAATGAATAGTTCGTTAGTCAATCATAATAATTATTATTTATTGTCTTTATAAAGTAATTCCTCGAAATGATGGTGGAACTTTTTCAAGGATGCAGGATGCCTGCGCCAACCGTATTTTGCCTCCAGTTCCCGCGTGGGGGTATATGTATATTTTCACTATGTGATTGTGGAGTTGGAGACGTGGTTCAATGAAATCGACTGAAGTCAGCACTCTGCGAAACGCTTTTTCATCCACCTCCTTGCTCCGTACACTAGAAGGAAAAGCAATAGAAGACGCAGAATGTTTCCTAAGCATTTCCACTTATTAACGCATATGCTTCTAATTCGTTCCATAATTTTGTAAGTTCCTATCTTAGGATGAGGATCAATTATACGAATACTTTTTTTACTGACACATCATTCCTTGTTATTGCCTTCGGAGTTCGATATACAGTGCATAACTTACCTGGATCGAGAAGATAGTGATTACGATGGAAATACGGAAACAAATAGTGCTACATGATTTGTCATGGAGGAAATTATGGGAGGGAAATATGAAAGGACAAACCGAGACAAGTTGAAAAATAGTTTGTAGAACGGGAAGAAGTGAATTCTATGCAATCAAAATTCTATGATCTCTACCCTAAGCCGTATACTAATTGAATTTTGAATACAGAAAGAAATGAGCGTTTTTGCAAAGATGATTAACAAAATATTTTTGCATTGAGCATTGCATTGATCATTTGCTGAAAGGATCAGGGAAACTGAACGAAAAACCTGATTGAGATGGGAGTCATTGACCCTGCAGCTGCGGTATAATACTTGTTACAAGTTGCTTAGAATTATGGAGCCTAAATGGTAAATAATACATTAAATATCACTGTTAAAATTAATGTTTTAATTCATGCCTCCGTGTTTTCCAGGCTTGTAGGTATTTTTCCTTGCTTGATGAAGATAAGTGCCAGAAGAAAACAAAGAAAACATGACGAAAAAGGGGAAAACGGCAAAAATGAAGCAAAATATCAAAAATAGGCGACATAAGCTAAAATAGGGAAAAATAGGTAAAATGCAAAATGAAATTATATTAAAACAAGTTCAGAAGTTCAATTAAATGATTCCTCTTGTTAAAAGTCATAAAAACATAAAAATAAAAAAGGCATTTATCACTCTTCTGGGCTCCAGAAATCACCATAACAGTGAAGAAAAAGTAATGTAGAAAGTAGGGGCCGGAATTTGCATGTGCATGCATATTTTGTATATTTTTTGAGATAATTAAATATTTTCAACAATCTGGTATATATGAGCATATTACTACGGTTTGAAGAAATCCAACACATACATTTCAGGGGAGATTTCTTAGAAGTAAGTCGTTTTCGTTTGTTTCATTCTTGGAACACCAACAAAGTTTTGATGAGAAATGATAAGACCAGAAAATTTCGTCTATTCAATTCTTGCAACAAGAACAATGTATAGATTAAAGTAGGGCGCAACAAGTAGAAGGTTCTTTCAGGATTATTTGTTGATGGTCTAAAAATGTCACCTTATTTAATGGCACGATTTAAAAATTGTCCAATAACTTCGGTAGATTTGAAAGAACATTTTCAATTTACAAATGTGTATATATATATATATATATATATATATATATATATATATATATATATAATATTAATTAGAGGAGTAAACTATTTTTTGGACTATTTTTTGGTTGACAATTTTGAAAAACATGGTGTGGTGAAATGTTTTGTAAATACTACTGTCTGTTGAAGACCATGTAACCTCTCGTAAAAAGTAGTATTTAATAATAAATGTACAACATAACAAAATTGTTATTATGCTGTTTTCATTTTTAATTTTTATTTCCTGAAGTTTTATTTCCTGCACATATGCATGTGATTTGGCATAAATCTCCATTTCCTATGCATATTTTAGAAACAAAAATGCATGTTTATGCTCATATTTTTTCAAAAAGCGCTCGCATACAATCCGGCCTCTTAGTAATAACTTACCGGAAACAAAGAAATGATTGCAGAAGATTGTCTCCTCTTTCACAAATATTCAGCCTCCAATTTTAACTGCACGTCAACTTCTAATGTTTGGAAGAAACCTAATGAGCTACCGGAATGTAATTCAAGAGAGACATATCATAGAGGTTTTTTATTTCAATGTTTATGTATTTCGCAGGCGGTTGAATAAATGTTCAATACAATATTGGAAAATTCTGCGGATAAAAACTTCTGTATAATGATTAATTTCGTGATTGTAGGTTTGAGAAAGTTTGAAAATATCAGGATTATCCTGCTCAAACTTGAACAGAAGTTTGCAATAGTAATCAGATCAGTAATCAAAAGCATGTAAGCATCAGACAGACGTATAGGTCTGTGATTATTTAGGCTAGCATCTTTTGAATAATATCAGTCTCTAAGTATTGATCATTTTAATAGTAGTTTATGCAATTAGTTTATAATGTTAAGCTTTTTGTATGAGTACATGTTTTGAAAACGAGCGACGTAAGGGGCGAGTTTTCAATTTTGCACGAAAGCAATAAATCAACATTATAAACAAGTTGCTTACGCTACTTTTTGTATAACAGCATTATAATTTTATAAGAGAATCAAGCTTAATTTTACGAAACAGCTTTCTTGAGACGTCTCGGGTATTTGACATTTGGGCGAGAAAACGTTGGTCAAAAATCAAAGAAAAAATGAATGCGTTTTTGAGAAAATATTGCCAATGTTTCACGCAAAATTATGGGAAAACTACTCATATTTTCTAAAAATTGTACATGACTGTATTTTGAACAACCAGTTTTACGCAGAAAAAAATTATCTCTAATATAGTAGTTGTAGGAAGCCGCCGAAAAAATATTGAACTTTTGCAATTCTGAAAAAATCAGGGATATCAACGAAATGAAAACTGCGCCATTCTTTCACGAACGCTTTAAGCCACCCGAGGACAAAGTTCAATAAAAAATGGAGCCATTTATGAGAAAATTTTGAAAATGTTTCTAAGGTATTATGTAAAGTACCCTTAAAAATCAAAACATCCATTTCAGACTGGCAGGGTTCCTTCAAATCGAAAGGGGAATATCAATTTTGTAGAAAATTGTCTGAACGGTTTAGGCACTAGCATTGACAATTGATGGATGTACGGACAGAATGGCGTTTTGTAGTCAATCGATTTTTTCGTATTAAGGACCTATAAAACATGCATTCTGAGTACACAACGTGAGAGGAAGTAATTTAAGACATAAAACAAGATCCACTTTTTCGTTATCAGGGCCTGGCAGTAAGAGAATTTCTGTAGAAAAATTCGCGGTTTTCCGGGGCTCGATTACAGTACATTATCTTTTTACGATGTAAGGCAAGAAAGTAAAAATGGCAAAATTTTAAATTGTTCCACTTTCATTAATTTATTTTCAAACCTCGTCTTGGTTTCACTAGTGGACACTTAAAAATTTCAAAATTTTGCCAGATACCAGACACTCGACTCAGCAATGGACAATCAATATTCTACCCCTGGACGTGTCTAAGACAAAAAAATCCAAAAAGTCCAAAAAGGTGCTGTTTATGTTACATTATTGCAGGGTCAATCTTAAAAAAGCATTTTCGGCTTATTATTCAAATAAAAAAGGGGAAATAAATCAATAATTTTTTTCTAATCCTCACTAATGCAGGGCACAAACTACACTTTTTGCACATTTGAAGCTAGTGGAAAGATTTATATTTTAATTTTTAAAATTTTGACTTTGAAGTGGCCATAACCAACGCAGTGGCACGAAATTTGGCTTTCCAGCTCTTTGGCGTCAATGTTCTCTTTACCGCGAAACGTGAAACAATTAAATAATGTACCCTACTCACTGTTTCAAAAACCGGGAGCGGTAGCTCAGTGCATCAACTGATGTCACAGCGATGCAGCGTCTCTGACCGGGAGGTCCTAGGTTCGAGTCCTGACGGCGGCAGGATTTTCGGCACTAGCTTTTCAGCTAGGTCGAATTCAGTCGCTGTCTGGAGGAGAATTCTAGCGGTCGGCTTCTCTGATCGGTAGTTTTCCGTGGTTTCTCCGATCAACACCAGGCGAATGCCGGAGCAGTACCCTATCAAACGGGCCACGGACCGCGCGCGATCTATCCTTCCCATTCCTTGTCCTTTCCTCTCCCATTACACACACACACTTACACTAACATGCACTACACTACCACATATCCCGGGGGACCGGTCGGGAGCTGAGAGCTTGTCCCGGCTGGGGCGGTGCCCCGCTGGTGGGAGAGTCCTGGTTAGGGGGAAATCCCACTAGCCGACGGTAGGTCGGCGCCGGATCTCGCCATCCAGCGGGGGAAGATCACCGCCATCTCCCGAGAAAAAAAACACGCACTACACTAACGGGACTAATGACCTGAGTAGTTGACGCGCCCGGAAACATCAATCAACTGTTTCAAAAACTTCAGGAAGCATTGTTTTATTAAAATGAGGAGAGATTCAATCAAATTCAAGTCTGATTTTTAAATACTTTTTGAAAGTATCAAGACAGCCGTTGACATTGTGAAGCTGTTCTGGAAGAGCAAGCGATGCTAAACGATGTTTGCATTTACTTGTGTCAATAAAACACTGAAATGTATCATTTTGAGATTAATTTATTTCTCCACCCTTTCACGGAGGGGAATTGATTGTTACGTCTTGATTTGATGACTTCTAACAAATCTTAAAGTTTGACAGTCAAACATTCACGAATAACGAAATACCGTAAGGTAGTCTAATAAATGTGATTTCTATTGATACAACGAAACTTGCCGAAATTAAACCGGGATGCATAAAAATTTTAAATCTTCCAACGGGTGTCAACTAGCTCCGGTCTCCCCTACTCTCGACCATAATGCAGGTGGGTTTCAAGAATTTCCCCACCACTTAACTTTACCATTATTAGCGTCATGCAGTAAATGATTCAATCAAGTTGGCCATATGTCGTAATTTGTCTGACTTCATTTATTAGTACTTTTTTATTTGTCAAGTTAGCTAATTTTTATGATTGGCTAACTTATAAACCATGGGATTTTAGGTGAATGATCTAAGTGAGGGGCAAATTTCCGATTCTTGGCTTTCTCTTCTTCATATTTTTGTTTGAGCTGTTCAATTAATTTAATTCAATTAATTAATTCGAACAGCATTCCTGATATTGTACTGATTTTGAAGAATCTAACGAAAACTTACCTCATCGATATTGTGATATGTCACGCATCAGACGTAAACAACATATCTCATGAAATGATCGGAAAGCAGACGTTCCTACTGCGTACAGCGCGACAAAAGCTGAGAAAGTGCACAGAGGAAACTTTTCCACCCTAAGCGTGTCAGACTTGGGTAGGTCCGCGATCTTTTGTGGACGAAAACTGTTAAGGACAAATAACGTGAAATTGACGAGAGTCGGAGATAGCTCGTGAGGGAGACAAACACTGTCCTGATGATCATGTTATCATGTTATCATGAGTATACTTGACATCTAGAGAGTTGTTTTTTTCCTAGGGCAAATTAGGCACAAGGCAAGGGCGCACACATGCGCGGGAGGAATTTAACGGCCTACGTGCTGGAAGGGACGGCGACCTAATTTTTCTTAGCCAATAGCATGTCAGTTTATAGCTCAGGAAAAGAACTGGAAAACGATGGGAGAAATAGAAAGATGTGACGTTGCACTGAGATGTACAGAAGGAGAGCCGAGGCTCCGCAATAACCCGAATGAGTGAGGAGCGGCAGAATAGTTTTGTTGTTGTGAGAGAACAATTTTGGAGTTGGGAGAATACTTTAGAGAACATCTTGGGAGTTTTTGCGAGAGAGTCATGGAGAGATCATGGGAGTTTGAGGAGAATAATTTTGGAGTAACAACCTATAACTGCTAATGCCTCATAAGTGACTAGTCTGCCAGCATTCGAATGTTTTCGCAAATTTGTGATTCAAGAAGGAACTTCTACTACCTCGCGAAGAACGCCTGTTGTGCTTGGAACTATGAGCGCAAATTATGAACTAATCCTGCGGTGTAGTCGAAAAGAGAAGAGACGCAGGGCGCGGGAGGGTAAGGGCGGGCCCGCCGAAGAGGCGGAACGAGAGGTTTAAGGTGCGCCCGACGCGCCACCGCCGATGGCAGGGCGGTGCACAAAGGGGCGACCGGTACGGCCTTAGCTCTCTCTCCATGTTTAGCGGGCAGCCTAAGGATGCTGATTGGTGAGCAAACCGGGCAAGCAGTAAATCGACAACCCGTACGATTACTCATGTGAGAGAACTTTTAAAGGGATGTAAAATGAAATGCATAAACTTCATATCGATGGCATTAATGGTACGAAATAAAAGGATTTAGTAGAAATGTATAATGGCCAATTTGTAATTTTCGGCCTCTATTTGTATCCAACTTTCTTTCAATAATATTAATTCTATTTATGTTACCAAGCAAAATTTTCTTTAATTTCATTTCTATATTCCAGTCTCAACCATAAGTTAGTATGTGCGTGTATGTATGTGTGTGTGTGTGTGTGTGTGTGAGTGAGTGAGTGTGTTTGTAGGTTAACGGTGATTCCCTCTGATGAAATTCACAACAGTTCTATCGGAGCTTATGGTTTCCGCTGGGCGTAGAGCCGGGCAAGCTAGCGACTCTTGGGCGGTGGGCGTTTCGCATCACAATAGAGCAGTCCCTCTGTCAATAAATCTAAAGAAAACCCACAGGGAAAAATTAACAAGTATCTGCCATTCGCAGGCGAAGTTAAATCTATGAGGGGTATGACAAAATAATAGTGGTACCAATTGGTGCTACAATGGAACTCCCCAACACACTTAACAGCAGTACTGACATCTTAGATTTGAACCGTGAAGTATATACATCCATTCAGAAGTCCGTGATTCTGGACACATTCAGTATTGCTGACAGAACACTGGGAGAACAGGAAGCGGAAAAGATGTAGTACTGAAGTCTTACATCCTCTGGCTGATCTGACCCGGAGTAAGATGTTTATCTCCAACGGAATAAAGTAATAATAATAGTAATAATAATAATATGGGTAATAATCATAACAAAGAGACCAGACACAGTTTTATTTCATAAAATAGCGAGAACAGCTATGATTATTGATTTTGCAGATCCTGCAGACGACAACCTAGTGTCAACTGTTGCTGAGAAAAAACGAAAATACCAGCCACTAACAGTTGAATTGAAAGATATCTATTGATTGCGAAGAGTGGAGATAGTTCCTGTGAAAGTATCGGCAAATGGTGTAAGCACGAAGGATTGGACGAAAGCTGGAAAAAGTCTGCAGTTGCGAGAAAAACCACTTTAGAACTATGCTAAAGACTGCTTTACTGTGTACGGCAAGCATTGCCAGAAAGTTTTTGAGTCTACAATGAGGTGGATGAAGGGCCAACGAAGAATACATCACCAAAATCATCATTAACGGAGGATTACACAAAAGTTGTTTAGAACGCTGTATGAGGAATCTCTTCATTGTGGCAACTCCATATTTTTGTACAGACATGTTGCGTCTTGAGCAGGAATGCTCCGACGTTTCTTGAGAAGTAGAGGAGTAATAAAGGATAATAATAATAATAATAATAATGATAATGATAATAATAATAATAATGATAATAATAATGATAATAATAATAATAATAATAATAATAATAATAATAATAATAATAATAATAATAATAATAATAATAATAATAATAATAATAATAATAATAATAAACCGGACCCGCGGCGAAGGCAGTTGCGGCAGCCGCCTTCTGCGCCAAGGAGGCTGCATGCTGAAGTTCTGCTTAGAGATGGTTGTATTTGTGATTGGGCCTCTACCCGTCATCATCATCCAATCACCTTATAATTCATAATTCAAGGCTTAACAATCTTGGATTATGAAGGGATACAGCCAGAAAGCTGATCCCCATAATTACGTTAATCTCTCTCCAGGATAGAATATAACTGGTCCTCGGAAGAGAACGTGTGGCGTGGTAAGGAATGGCCTATATACTAATAATAATAGTAATAATAATAACAATGATGATGATGATGATGATAATGATGATGACGGTGACGACGACGATCCCCACGGGGCGCGAGCGAAAGCGAAGGCGCGGCGCAGGGGGGAGGGCTGCTAAGAGGTGGAGTGTGCGGTGTGACGCGGTTTGTTTACTGCGTGGGGCGTGAGGTGTGAGGTGATGGCGCGCGGAACGTGATGGGCGATGCGAAGGGAGAGGCGTGTGGCGTGAGGCGTGTGGCGTGAGGCGTGGTGTGCGGGGAGTGGCACGTTGGGCGTGTGGCGCGGGGCGTGGGGCGCGAGCGGAGCCCTGAGCTTCGTGAGGAAGGCCGCGTCGAGCCCTTCACGGAAGCCTCGCTTCCCAGAAGAGGCTGTGTCCCGTTCACAACCGCCGCGCCCCGCCGCGTCGCTGCCGCTTCCGCGCGCACATCACGTCCTCGACGTCCTCGGCGGCCTCGGCGGCCTCCGCGCCCTCAGCGCCGCCCGCCCCGGCTCCCCCCTCGCTCCCCACGCCCCCGGTCGCCGATACAACGGATCCTTTTTGTGCTCGGCGCAACGAAGCTACGCAGAATCGTATCCGCGCTCCAGGATGTGCTATTTAATTGGAATGCCTCCTGCGGGCGTCGCGGGTCTGAGTGTGGGAGGGCGAGTGGGCGGTGGGTGGACGGCGGCGGCGGCGGCGGCTGGCGGCCGGCGCGGCCGGTGAGCGGCCCGAGCATTCAGGGAAATGCCTTTTCTACTGACAGGTGCGCGGTGTGGAAGGGGGGGGAGTGTCCGCGGCGCGGGAGACGGAGTGCGCGAGGCGCGAGCTGGCCGGAGCGAAGCGAGGCGGTGCCAGGCAAGTCGAGGCGGGGTGGGGCGGGGCGGGGCGCGGCGGGGCGAGGCGAGCGCGTTCTTGGAACGTGTCGTTAACGGGCGCCGGCGGCTTCCTCCGCGGCTTCAATGGATCGATGAGGCGCTGCCTTAGGCGCCAGCTGCTCCAAGCAGCTCCGAGCAGCTGAGGAGCGGCAACCTGACTGTGTAATGAGTTCCTTTCTCGGAATCTATTATTGGCTGGAGATGCTTCGCAGGGCGTTGTGGCCCCGCCTGCGTCTTCGCCTTCGGAGGGACGGCGCGCGCCGCGAGAGCCGGAGTATCAGCGGGGGCGATAGCACGAGCGCGTTTCCTGGAAGCCCCGCGAGGATCTCTCTGTGAATCGACGCACAGACGCTGCCCTACGCTCCGATTGATATATAACGCACATACAATGAGTTACTTTCCATTACCAAGAAATCCTATTAACTGCATAACTCCTTCGAAACCAGATACTTGTAAAAGATACAACCAATTACGTTTCTCTCGTTTAAAGACTGTTTGTAGAACTCCACGTGCTTTTCGAGAATTCTCGGTGACCTTCGACGCGCTGAGATGTGTTGGATTTACAGTTGAGGCACGATTGTTTTTTCTTCTCTAGAATAACCTAAAAAGTATCGATTTGAAACGGAAGCATCTGTTTCTGAGTCCCATGCCAAATTGCTAAGGTAGAATGTGTCTCCAAATAGTTATGGTCGGCAATATAATTCGACACATGCATTTATAGGTGTGTGAATTTTAACCGATTTCCAAGTCCCTGATGATGTAAATAATGATGTTCTAAACGTCGATATTGAGAGCTCCCTTTCGATTCGAGGCCAAAAGCGCCACATGGCCCGCTCCCGCGTCTCGTCGCCGCGACGCTCCTCCGCCCGCCTGGATGCTACTCGCCAATTGAATCTCCCGCGCGGCCAAGTTGAGTCGGAGAGAATGGTTATAGAGTACGCTTCTATCGTCCGCAATGAAGACACTAGCGGGAAACGTTTTCCGGTGAGCTGTTCGGCATATGACGTCCGGAAGGAAAATGTCCAACGCTTTTCCAAATGTTCATTGAAGTCTTTATGATTACAGAACGAAATACGCCGAGGAAATACATCAGCTCAAAAAACTGTATTTTTACATATGCCTCTCATTTCGTTTGTAGGTTAAAAAGCTCATTAGACTTCTTATAGAAGAATCTGGAGAACAAGTGATGGACGAGAAATTGACTGCACGTTTTCGCGCCTCCGCACGAAAGATGCGTATAGGCTTAGATGGCTGGGGTGAGGATAGGACAAGGAAGGAAGGGGAAGGCAAGATCACGCGCTGTGACCCGTTTGTTAGGGTACTGCTCTGGCATTCGCCTGGAATTGATCGGAGTAGAAACGGAAAACTGCCAATCAGAGCAGCTGACAGCTAGAATTCTCCCCCAGACAGCGACTGAACTTGACCTCGGTATCTGGCTAGTGTCGAAAATCCTACCACCGTCGGGACTCGAGCCTGGGACCTCCCGGTTGGAGATACTGCAGTGACCTGAGTTGATGCCATGAGCCACCTCCCCCGGTCCTTGTCCCAGCGGCGGCGGTGTTCCGCTGGCGGGAGATACCTGGTTGGGGAAACCCCGCAAGCCGACGGTAGTTCGGCGCCGGATCTCACCATCCGGCAGGGTAAGATCACCGCAACCTCCCGCGATAAAATGTGCACTACACCTACGGGACTAATATCCTTAACAGTTGACGCGCCCAGAACCACTAATCAATTGATTAATCAGTCAATCATTCGAAGTTTGCACCATCGTGGTCGCAGGACGGAGTCCAAGTAAAATCGGCACCAAGACGAACACAATTAAGACCGTTTTACACGGTATAGTTTTCGTGCAGATTTTCATACAGAAACTTCCCAAATTTCCAAACTTCCCGAAAGATCCCAAATTTAGAAGTGTACGAAGCCAGAAGTCGTGTTTACACGGTCTGCATGGCTTCTGTACAAGTTGCCACAAAATGCTACCAGGGGCTGTGCCGAACAATTCTGTTACAATTCGTAACAACCACCTACTGGGGTGGAACGTTTGGAGTAATCGTCCTTTAATTGAATCAGTCATAGTCAGTCATAGTTTGCCTTTTATCCCTTCGGCCAGGGACTCGGTGCCGTGAGTAACCAGGGACATGCAATGCCTCGAATTGCTTAAACTCCGTGACTTCACGGGGCGCAGTTGAGGAATTCGGCTGGCGACGCAGGCGACAAAAACGAATGGCGCCGTCCGAGTACATTCATTCGCGGCCTTGGTGTTCGTGCGTTCTAAACTTTTGTTAAGCACTGGTTGTGGTTGCGAAAGCCTAAGCGACTTCTCAGAAAAAAATGCTCTGAATGAAGTCTTGTTTGCAGAAGTGAGATTCAGTAACCTCATATTTACAAGTGGCACTATAATACTCCCCAGAAAAGCCAAACAATTGGACTCCGCCACGCCAATACACAAAATCACACGAATTGCACCTAACCAAACCACAAAATTGAAAAGGATGTACGATTTCCGCCGTAAACAAATCCGTTAGTGAACGATTCTGCTGACTGAGGCGCTAGAGTCAAACTGTGCACTTTCTGTATGAAAAAAAACAACAACTTGGACATGCTCCAAAGTTTTCATGCAGAAATCTTGCAGACTGAATTGCACTCTTTTTATAAGACCAATCTGCACCAAAACTGTACCGTGTAAAAAAGTCTTTACAGAAAGCGCGCGGTTCAGTCCTCATGCATTTTGCATGAAAGCGTTTGAGCTTGTTCGTTTTTTTCCTACAGAAAGCGTACAGTTTGGATCTAGCGCCTTTGACGGCAGAATCGTTCATTACCGGAATTGTTTACGGCGGAAATCATCCATCCTTTTCAATTTTGTGGTAAGATTAGATGTGATTTGTGAAATGTTGTACATTGGCATGTTGGATTCGAGTTCTCGTTTTTTCTGGTAAGTAAAATATACTGCCATGTGCAAATATGAGGTTACTGAATCTTGCTTCTGCAGCCAAGACTTCGTCAATTCAGAACGTTGTTCTGCGCATCCACTAAATCCTTCGCAGCCACAGCCATGCTTGTAGCGACAAGGATGACACCCTTTGTATTTTTTCGCCATATTTCATTAATACTTGAAACCAGGTATTAATGAAGTAGCTCCGAAAGCACGTACACAAATGCCGTGAATATTATACTCGGACGACAAAATTCGGCAGTTCATTTGTAAACCGGTTGTGCCCCTCGCGGCGATTTGTGGCAACTCGTACCGAAAATGTGTAGACCATAAAGGTTTTGCATATGAATAAATAGATGAGTACCATATTTATTGATTTTCTCTGTCTTGTAAATGGTTATATCAAACAATGTATGATAAGTAGAAAGATCTACTAGTATAATTAGGAAGAGTGAAGAATGTGTAAACATTTGAATGTGTATTGGAATATAAGAATGAAGGATTTGTTTGCTATTTGTTCGTTTGTTTCTGATTTCTTTTACAGTATCAGACATATTGTATATTATTTTTATACTTTGTGAAAGGCAAGAAAGTAAATGTTATTGTTAAAAAGATATATACGGATAACAATAGGATATAGCAGAATAAAAGAGAAATATTCACTTTCTTCTCCAACTGCTCAGACCTAGATTTCGGCCTTAGTGCTCAAATGTGTTTGCGCCCTTCCGCTCTCGCTGTACACGAAGGCGGGTGCCTCTCGCGTCATCAATCCGGGCAATTCTAACCAACATATATAACTCGGTGCTAAGGACAGGATATTTCCCCAGTTCCTGGAAACATTCCGTAATAAATTCTGTACCAAAACCCAACAAAAGCCATGCCAACCCTACAAGTTACAGACCCATCAGTCTCATTCCCATTTTGTCAAAAAGTTTAGAAAAATTACTACTAAAGAGACTCCGTAAAGTTATATATCAAAACAACATTATTCCTCCCTTTCAGTTTGGTTTCTCCCCAAGCCACTCCACAAGCCACTCCACAAGCCACCAATTACTGCGTTTAACTGAAAATATTCACGAAGCATTTCATTCTGGCCATCATTTATTAGCAGTCTTCCTCGATGTCGTTCAAGCATTCGACAGGGTCTGGTACGAAGGAATCATATATAAACTAAGAAAACTAGGTATACCGAAATATTTAATCAACACCATATCCAATTTCATTAAAGACTCACATTTATTGTACAAGTGGGCCCAACCTTCCCTTCACCACGAAATAGTTCAGCAGGAGTTCCACAAGGTTCCCCGTTGTCGCCACTCCTCTTTAATATATTCATTTCAGACATTCCAACGCACCCTAATGTACACACTGCCCTTTTTGCAGACGATACTGTCATTTTTGCTTCTGACCAATATCTCAATACCACAAGGAATTTAATTCAGACACACCTCACGACTATTGAAACATGGTGCAGAAAATGGAAAATCAAGATAAATCCAAACAAATCCACATCCAAAGTTTTCACGCTACGATTTCCAGCCTTCCCACTCCCACTAAAATTTGACTCGGCAGGAATACCATGGTGCTCCTCAACCGCCCCAGTCCGTTATCTAGGTGTCCTAATGGACACCAGATTGACTTGGAAAGACCACATCACCTCCAAGGTGAACGAAGCTAATAGACGCTTAGGTATTCTTCGACCAGTAATCAACCGACACTCATCATTAAAGCTCCATTCTGCTCTCCTTATTTACAAAGCCATTTTACGTCCATTACTTACGTACGCTTGTCCAGTCTGGTGCAATGCCGCCCATACAACCATCAACAAAATCCAAATACTCAAAAATAGGTTCCTCAGAACTGCAGTTAACGCACCTTGGTTTATAAGCAACACTAACCTTCACAAAGACCTAGACATAGAGCCCGTCCTAACATGCATCATTAAACTTTCCTCATCATTCTTCCAAAATCTACCCTCAGTTACCGGTGCTTCCCACTACAACATAGGTAAAGAGCATCCCGTAGAAACTCGTCTCCGCAACCGACTCCCCTTCCACATCTTCCTCCGGAAATTGGCTGATATAAGATATTGAAATAAATAGTCCTCCCATAAAAAGTCAACAATATGTATTCCTCCACTTTATCATTCGCACTACTTCAATCTATGTTTAATGGGAGGTGGCCGTAGCCACCCCCTTGGCACATTTTCGTCTGAAAATGCTCGCTCCTAACAACTGAATGCCATATGGCTGAGCGTTGTATAATCAGCTCACTCTATTAAATAAATAAATTAAACAAAAAAATCCGGGCAAGGTGAATTTCCAACTAGTGAGAGGAAACGGGGGCATACAACTCACAAATATGCAAAAGGAGGAAGAAATGGTTATAACATATTGTATTCTAAACTTATAAAATATATCGTAATTTTAACAACAGTGGAAGTTGAATATCTATCGAATAAAGGGAAGAAGAAACTTACACATATTTCAGTGCTACTTGTATCGCATGTTAGTAGTTGTGGAGGAAATGTACAGTAACTTGAAGAACAGTGAATAATAGGCAGTTTTGTTTTCTATTTTGACTCTTTAAGGTTCAGTTTTTGTTTTATTCCTACTGAAAATCTGCCAATGACAAAACAAAATACTAAAATGTGGAACGAGAGGGAATTAAATATGGAATTAATCCCGCCAGAAGTACGAGAAAAAATATAAATGTTAACTAAATAAAATTTGTATTACTTTTCTTTAGTCCTAGAAAAAATATTCTATGAAACTCGTAATGGGTATTAACCCCGTAACGATGCCTGCCACGCCCACTGCAGCAACGTGCTAGACCCTCGCCGGCAATCGGAACCACGGGCATGGGGCCGTGTAGACTGGCAGCGGGTCTGCCTTGTGAGCGCCCCCCGTGTTTGTGTTGGGAGGAGCAGAGAGCGCCACCAAGGGCGCTTTCGCGTATCCCGTCCCACACAGCCAGCGTTGTGGGCGATATTGTTTCTCAAGAGCGCCATAACAGCCGCACGCGTCGTTAAGGTCCTGCAGCCGTTGGCGAACGGCCTGGCTCTTGCCTTACCGAGAGGCCGTGCAGGTGCTGGTACTGTGGCATCGCCACACCTCTCCCGCTGGAGAACGACGCGGGGCTTGGAGCATGCGAAAGGGACTCCAGCCCTGCCCACCAACATGCAAGAACAGCGTGCTCAGCGAAAGCTGCACGGCCGTGTACCGCAATAAATGTTGCTCCTACAAATTTGAACGTGTATTCATTTCGAATGTGTGGTACTATCTACTTGCCACAAAAAAGCATTACGTCGTATATGTCTGGGCGCAGCGTTTATAATTACGATGCGTTTATAGACTTTTTTCAATTGTGTAGTATCCTTTGTTTTCTAGACAATCAAAACACGGCCGGCGGACGAACGAACGGACGGACAGACGAACGGACGGACGGACGGACGGACGGACGGACGGACATTTCGCCGGACTCCACTTTTCTGGTATCAAGGACACAAAACGTGAATTCGGACTACATTAAATATCCAGTTTTTCGATAACGGACTCACAAAACGAGTATATCTGTCGAAAATTCGGCATTATTTGCAGCATTGCATTACTTTCTTAAACCTACCTTTACTTTCCAATATTACTATCGACAATAAATTAATTATAAAAATACTTATCAAGTACTAAAAGATATTTGAGATCACAATTTAAGCTTTGTTGCATGTACTATGACATGTGGGAATTTTGCTAAGTCGTGAAGGCCATGTTACATTTGTTTTGTTATTTGATATTCAAGTAAAACGTTTAAACTAGTGGTGCTACAGATGGTACAGCCTTTCTTATAATTAAGTTATGTAATTTCCATGGTGCGGACTGGCTTTACAGTCTTGCCCCATCCTCTTCCCAGCTGACATCTCTCGCCGCCCAAAATACATTTTAGTAAAAGTAAAAAGTAGCCTACTAATAGAAACTATTGTACCTGTTCCTGAAATTTTGGGGTTAGGTTAAACAATACACGTTGCTTACAAATTGTCTAAAATGTTGCGTATCCTCTATTTCAAATTCTTTAACAGGTGTCGAGCAAAACACTCATCTGTGGTCGACGATCAATCCACTTTCTCTCCCATATACTTATCTTCTTTTGCAAAGAAGCATATTAAGTAACGAAAGTCGCTATTGCTCTCTTCGTCGCCTCCATCTTGACTTTCGCATAGTGATCGCTACTCTCCAGTGGAGAGGCATGTGAGAGGTAATCTGGAGAGGACGCCGTGAACTCTGGAGAGGCAGAGATTTCTGCGAGTCGCTCGCAGGAGGACAGGGTATTGCGAGCTTCTGTCGAGACTAGCTTGCGCTCGTTACACTCTAGTGGACACGCACCATAAGGCGGTGACTTAATATGAAGAACAATAGGTCACTTTTCTTCACTAAAGTGAGCAAGTGATAAAAAGTCTTAGCACCAAAAAGCACCATAAAGGTGCAACCGTCAAAGTCAAAGTTCTTAGTTTCTCCCCCACATTGTCTTATTGAGGTATCATTTTTAAAATGCTGTTTTTACTACATATGTTTAAGAAACTTAATTTAAAAAAATACAATTAATTCCTAAGTCTCGCTATTTTGTTTGATTGATCATTTATGGGAAATGCATGGCATAGGTGCTTATACCTTCGATTATTCTCTTATTCTTCATAGAATTGTTTGAAGACATCCATTCTGTTGGCATCTTTCGGCGTCGTCTCAGCTTACTAGGCTCATACGTAGAACCACGTACCGCGGGACGGTTGGTGAAGATGAGTGAAGGGAGGGGAGGGACGATAGGGGGCAGGGATGCGCGCGGAGGGCGGCATAATCGGGCGCAACAGGCGGTCGACAGGGCGTAGGAAGATAGCCGCAGCCTCCCCTCCTCCCCTCCGCTCCCTAGCTCCACATCACCATAGGCTTAATCAGGGAGACGCCACATTTCAACATGCAGCTATTCAAACGAAAAGGCAAAAAGATAATGACTTACAAATGCTGAACATGTTTTTTCTCTTTCAATGTCTAGATAATACTTCCCGATACCCAATCCCCTTTGAGAACCTATTGGTGCTATTTACAATGGGGATTATTCTACTCAGTAGAATGCAGACGTTTTATAATTCTGTGCTTACAGGAAAGAACCTGTCACTCTAAAATATTTAATTGCTCCAGTTTTGTACCAAAATACCTCACACCAACACCGTAAGAACAGCACGTCTCATTGCCACTCACGTTGCACGTGAATATACTATATCAAATGCACAGGCATAACTATGCAGCAATAGAGTGAAGCATCAAAGTTCTTTTACGTTTCTTTTGCCTACAAGGTACTTCCCCACTCAAATTCATCGCAAACTGGTCGAGTTATATCATGCCAACTTCATATTTCAGAAACCGGTTTAGGCGTGGCACGATATCTTCCAATAAAACAAGACAGGCTGGATACAACACTCAGAGAGGATTAATGGTAAATTCATGAAGTCTGGACCAGGCATCTGGCACTTAGCATCATTCTCAACTGCTAAATATCAGTCATATCGAACCACTTAATATCAATTATGATAGAAATGAATCTATTGAGTGTTCCGGAAGTATTCCGAAAATATTCTGGAAGCAGGGTGACACTCGATATCTTCAAACAAAACAAATCCAAACAAGTAACGCACCCCATTCTCCTCAAAATCAAAATCAACGAAACGAAATCATTGAAAAAATATGGCAGATCATACACCGTACTAACGACAAACAACAAATAGAAACTAGTGGTGATACAATACATACTTTTTCGCATTATTTGTAACAACTGCGCAATATAACATTACTTCTACCTGAATCTGCAAAAGAGTTTTCAACGAGCATAAATTTGTTTTCCACTTCGGGATTCGATCTCAGGTTGTTGGTTATAGCACACCATTTTAACCCTCGGAGACCTGAACAAATTTACACCTTTAGAGCACTGAAGGGATATATTTTTAACCCCATTTGTTTTTGTTTTTACTTATCATTATTTTCACTTTAAATTAATTCTAATATTTTTCTTCAATATTTATTTATTGTTATTTGCAATAGGTTAATAATTAGTTACTAGGCTGCCTTTAAACTTATATTATTGAAAACTTTACAAAACTCTTCACAAATCATATGACATCGTTTAACAGTTTTAGCACGGGTAGATAACTGTTTTGTGGGAATGAGTACCGCACACATACTTTTTACATACACATTTATTATTTCAACGTAATCACTGTTGAAAAAAGGGATCTTGCAAAAACAGACAACAGAACACAATGTGTTATAATAACAGTGTATTCAGTTAGCACATTCGTGTGAAGCCACGATAATAAGCCTCGAACAATATAACAGCAATACTTGTAATATATTGGAAAACAACGCAACTACAAGTGATAACATGTAAATTTACACCGTTCTTTAACGATTCGTGCAGAAAAATGGTAGAATGATTGACTGCCACATATGACATGGTGTACTAAAAGGGTACATTTTGAACCCCATGACGAGAAAAATGCATTCCCAGAAAAAATAATTCTTGAATTTTTTCTACTAAACGCATTTTCGGTATATCAGGGAAAAATATTCGGCTAAAAAACAACTGTCATACAGATAGTTACATTAACTGAAATAAATGACAAAACCGTGTCCTGGGGTACAAAATGAACCTTACACTTCAGGCATCCTAGAGTTAAAGCATTGTTTTCATTAGGGACAAATCTGTCTTCAATACTGCAATTGTAGGAAGACCTCGAAACAATTTTAACTTGAGAAATTTCTGAAAATACCGAAATATAATTTATATTCAATGAAAATATGAGTGCCAAGGCCTAAACCGTTCACACGATTTTCTCCAAAGTTGATATCTTTGATCGTTCTGACCGAACTCGAGGTCATGTGAATTTGACTAGGATATTTTAAATTTTTGTGTGTAATTTACGTCAAGCCACAACAATTTCATTTTTTTCAAAAATGGCTGCAAATTTTCGGATTAAATATTTTTCTCGAAAAGAGCATGATACTCTTAAAAATGGTAGAGGCCAAATTTTCATTGAGCATTGAATTTTCAAAATTAGGGAAAGTTAAACATTTTTCAGTGACTTCCTACAACTACAATATTGAAAAGAGAGATTTTTTCCTTAGTGAAATCTGTTTTTTAAAGACATCTTGAAATAAGATCACGTACAATTTTTCTAATATGAGTAGTTTATGCGTTAATTTTGCGTGAAATACAATTTTAATTTTTTTAAAACAATTTTTGTCTCAAAAACGGCTCCAAATGTTTTCTTAAAACAATTTTCTCCTCGCACGGGTGAAAAAAATTGGCTTCAGTTTCTTTCGGCAATTTCTTTTCACAAATTGAAACATTTTAAGACTTAAAAATTACAAAATTGAAGAAACAGATTTTTGCTTTCAACAAAATCTGTTCTAAGAAATCATCTAAAGATCATGAAGAATATTTTTAAAAAAGAGTCGTCTTTCCGTAATTTGTGCTTGAAATTAATGCAATTTATAAAAAACTTTTTTTTCAAAAACTGCTCCAAATGTGTTCTTCAAGGTTTTCCACGGACAGAACAAGGGATGCTAAAAAGAATGGCGCAGGCGTCATTTTCGTTGAACTCTCTGGGTTTTGAAAATGGCATATTTAGAAATAATGCGAGGAAGTCTGTGCTTTTGTTGCAGAACTAATTCCGTAATGAAAACTGCTTTTAAAAATCGTTAACCCCCTCCACGAACTACATTATTGGAAACCGATATTTTTAAACGAAATTTATTCTTAAAAATTTGAACACTAATTAATGCCATGTTCATTCGTTTTGAAAACGAGTAGTTTTCGCGTGATTTATATACAATAATAGAACATGTAAAAATACAAATACAATTTTAAAAAACTTAAAAAAACGACTACATTATTTCTTTAATATTTTTGTATTAAAGAGAGTGTTTAAATTAAAAAAATTAGTATTAAAATAGAGCGCTTACCCCCAAATCACGTCATAAGCCTAAGGCATTGCGTGGCTTAATCATAGGTATATTTGTTAGCAAAGATTCTGAAAATAATCCTTTACGAAGTTTCACGAAATCTTAAAATTTTGTGTGTGTAAATGAGCTTAAAAACTACACATTTTCAGAAGCGCTCAAAGGGCACTTTGTCAAAATCACTTCCAATTCTCCCTCAAAAAATTTCCTTATAAAAGGGTGGTTTGCTGTTGTATAATATTCTGAGTTTTTTCATTTCAATAAAAGGATTAGGGAACCGAAAATTGAGAAAATGCAAAAATATATACGTGTTTTTGATCCCTAATCCCAAGATCATTCCCTTAATATAAATATAACTGAGAACTTGACCATTATTTTAACTGAGACGACCTGCAAACAGTTGTAGAAACATTTTTTGTGACATTAATTTTGAAATATTTGTTTATTTACAAGAGAAAGTTTGATATTTTTTAAAGTAAAGAAAGAGTGTGGCGTGATGTTTGTGAAGGAGAGAGATCTACTGAATATTGTCTCCAGGCAATGTAGCTTAGACGACGATAGAATGGCAGTCGGGAAGGGGATGGGGCAAAACTAAATTACTGGTGCCACAAATGGCACAGATGTTTTCACACTAGTTAGTTTTCTAATCTCTCTTGTCAATTATGTTAGCTTTCGGTATTGTCCCACCCACTTTCCAACTGCTACCTATCGGCGCCAAAAAATGCATTTTTCACGCATTCTCAATTTTTATGTCCCCTAATAATACAAATTGAAACATTACTTTAATAATATTACAGAAGAATCGATATTACAGCAGGAAATGTAGTCAATATATACATAGTCCTGTATACAAATTTTTGTTGAAAAATCTGAGCCGTTCTTGAGAAAACGTAGTTTGAGCGTTTCTGAAAACGCGCAATTATGAGTTAATATTCACAAAAAAAAATGTTTGCGAGAATTTTCATAAGCAAGCACTTGAATCACACGTGCTCACAGATGCAATACTGTATAAAAAACGCCCATAATGTAAATTTTAACTATCAGTGAGAAAGATTTGAAAGAGAAACATATTTACGTAATTTTTTCAAAATAAAAAGTACATCAACATGACGTTGATATCATGTTATTCAATGAATTTAGCATTATTCATACAAAAAGATGAAGGGAAAATGGAACATTTTTGAGAAAAACTTGTTCTTAATTTTGCCTTTCGCGCAAAATTACGCTAAAACTACTCAAATGATGAGATAATTGTACCTGATCTGATTACAAATCTAATTTTTAAGAACAGATTTCATTCGCAATAAAATCTCTACCTTCAATACTGTAGTTATAGGAAGGCGCTCACAAATTTATAATTTTTTAAATTTTCTAAACTTTAAAGAATTCAATAAAAATCGGACCTGCGCCACTTTTTTTTAGGGTAATTTGATCTATTCCATAAAAATTAATACAAATTTTGAAGCCTTTTTTTTGAGAAAAAAATGAAAATGTCCTTGAGGCTTCATGTAAAGTACCCATAAACATTAAAATATCCCTTCTAAATTCATGGGGCTGCGGCGTCAGGCAGATTGATTGGGAAATATCAATTTTGGTGAAAATCCTAGATTACAGACAGACGGATGGACGGTAGGACAGAGAGACGGATGGACAGACGTTTGGCCGGAAATCCATTTGTCGGTATCAAAGATCCACAAAACGTAAATTCTGACTACACAACGCGTTAAAGGAAGTAGTTTGCTACATATAGGAACAAGAATTTTCCACTTGTCCAGTACCAGGGACCTACAATACGAATTTTTCTGCCGACAAAATCGTCGTTTTTTCGTTTTAGCATTACATAAATTTCTCGATATTATGTATAGATAATAGTAAGCAAGAAAGTATTAAACACACCCATCTCAAAAGAAAGCGAAACTAATACAAGAAAGTTTGTATCATTTTGTAGCACCACTAATTACGATATAAAATAACTGACACTGGATTCCTAGTATATTATTTTTTCTAGTATAAAGGCAGTGCTGATGCTTTTCATCTGTTTCTTATCTTAATATTTTAAAAATACTCTCTACGTTAACATATAACTGTTTCCACTTTTTGTGTGAACAATATCCAAAAATTCGTTTGTAAATAATATACCGGTGTCTCAGAATAAATGTTAGCAACGTCTAGAGCCGGCAAAGGAGTCGAAATTGTTGGTTTTTTGCCAAAGGACTATTTATGGGAAACTTCATATAACAGAGTTACGCAGGTGACATTTGTCCCTGACTGAAGGCAACATCTTATGCACTGCTGATTTACAAGTTTCGTTCCGACGCCGTTAAGGATATTTCGTGTACCTGCCGAGCACCTGTGCATCGGAGTTGTCAAACAATCAAGGACAAAATTCACTTGTGTTACCCACTACATGTCCACTGGCAAAAAGTGATCACTTTCCACTCGTCCACATGCCCAAGTTACCCATCAAGTTATCAATGTAGCAGAGCTGCTTCCCTAAATAAAGGCATTTTCAGAGTTCTACGCTGTTTTGTGGCTCATAGCCTCTTTGTCATCTTATGAATCAACTAACATCCGTAGTAGTTAATCGTTACATAATTTTCGAGCGTGCCTTTCGAATGTCTTAATTTTTACAATGATGCCACCTCGCTTAAAAATGCAATGACTAACTTTGATTGAATATATATATATATATATATATATATATATATATATATATATATATATATATATATATATATATATGATCGATTTGAGACACATCTCTTCTTAAGTTGCATTTATTTCTGAGAACAAGGGCTTATATGAAAGTCTCTCTAGTACTGATAAGGTTCATGATAATGTCAGAGAATGAATATATGATCAAGTTGTTACGCATCAACTAATGTTATCTGTGAAACAGAATGAAGACAAAGGTAAGATCATGTGGTTCTAGGCTTCGAATACGTTCGAAGACAAATCGAATTGTGAATGGCAAACATTACCGTGGTCCAGTTGACATTGAAGCTTATGATAACATTATGCGTATGTAAACATTGAAATGCGAGACAAATCTCTCTTTTTTCACCGTATTTGCTCAGAAATCCTGACTCATTATCTTGTTACATAAAACTCACTCTTAAAAGAAAAGTCATACCAACACTAAATGTAGAAAGAATTTCCATCTCATACTGAACACACAAACATGTTCCAGTTTTGTATTCGATTTCAACTGTGTTAACTCAACCTAAAAGCAAGGGTAGAGATTTCTTAGCTCAAGAAAACGCGCGTAGATTATAGCCCTCCCCTCATACGTCTCATGCAGTGTTTATTATATTTTGACAATAAATAAAAAACAGTCCTCTGGTATGGCTCATGGGCAGCGTACTAGCTTCCCGTACTGTGGTCCCCGGGTTCGATTCCCGGTCGAGGTAAAAGTACAGTTGTAGCTTTCCTTTAAAATTGTCCTAATTTCTGTAACTGTGTGACGAAGAAAAGCTCAAGCAGGCGGATCTTGCTAGTTGCGGTGAAGATAATTCGTCATGTTCGTCTCATGTCGCTCTTACCACCAAGGATGGGAATTTAACTAGGCTCGGGAAAGGGGGACTACCGACCCAAAACGCCAAATATGTACATACATAAAAAATCACTATTGGTGTTACTGAATGGCACAGGCTTTCTCATGTAAGTTAATTTCTCTCGAGTTTGGGCGAGCTTTTCTACCTAACCTCTTCCCAGCTGCTATCTATCGGCGCCTAAAAGATCTCCAACGGCCTCTCGCGGTACCTACCGTTTCTCTGAGGACATTCCCACCGAACAGCACCTTCGCGCTCCTCAACAACACAGAGTCTTGTACCTCTTCATATTGGCCTTTGGTGTCCCTTGGCTCTATGGCGGAGCTTGGCCCATTGTTGTAGGCGAAGGAAGCTCGTTCCTCGATTGCGCACACAGATCTCACACACTTCATACACACAGTATGTATCGTTAGGCCAAGAGATTATGGAAGGATTAGAGATCAGATGGGTAGAGGAATTGGAATGTTCCCATGCCACAAATACAACTTTTCGTACGTTTACTGCACGACGATGGACTCGCCTTCACCAAGCTCCTCTCTTACGAGACCAACACACATGACGATACTATTAGTAAAAGATTTCCGGTTATATAATAATTAGGGAACGGAATTTATTGTAATAAAAAATGCAAAATATGTACATACATTAGTACTTATTTTTTCCAAAACATGTAAGAAAATATGTAAAATAAAAATTCATTATTGTGTTTAAAATTGTTCTCTACAAGCATTTTCCGAGCATAGAACGTCGCCAATCAGTACTTAACAAGCATTCATAGTGGCTGAAAGTAGGTTCTATCTCTACAGAAGTAATTCTACACTAGATTTCACTACACATAAGAATTTCATTCGAAATACAAAATACGTTCATAGTATATAATACAATCTTTACGAGAAGCCAGTGTTCCAAAGAAGAGTAGTACAGTGTATCCAGCGATGGATCCCAAGGGACGGGGTTAAAGGGAACCCCCCCTCAATCGAACAACGCGTAAGACAATTTTTTGTAAAAAATATTTGTTAGTTTTCGATCGAGTAACGAATGTGCTGGTTGAAACATGGGCAAAATCGTACTTGAAATTACTTTTGTTCACAGAAATCCGCTTATTCTTGTCTTCAAGTACGCAGTAAGCGGGGGGGGGGTGACAATAATGGCGAAGATATGGTGATCATAGAAGCAGCATTACATTTGATTTTTAAGAAAGGTGATTCCGTAACTTATAATGCAAACGGGCATCTGAAATGTTCCGTTTCTACGTATAAATATATTAAAACGTAACAAAATTTATAGTAATAGGTAAAATATGTAAAAATATGTAACTATACCAAAATATGTAAAAATATGTAAAATAAAAAGAGTTCCATTCCATTCAGAATGTCTTGTGAACTCTAATAAAAATGTTTGAATGCAGGTATCTAGTTCCTGTAAAAATATGTAATAACATGGAAATCCGTTCCCTAGTAATAATAATAATAATAATAATAATAATAATAATAATAATAATAATAATAATAATAATAATAATATGATAAAAAGGACTAGAACTGGTCTTTTATACCAAAGGCGGCTTTTAATGTGCTTTGCAAAATTTAATCTAAATATTTTAATGACTTTGATATCATTCGCTCCCATAGAAACAGTACAAATACTTCGGCATTGAAATCTATCAACATTGAATTCAGTAATGAACAATTTTCTCAAAATTAATTAATTCTTCAGAAAATGTTTATAACAAAATATTCACAGTTATGTGTAGTGCACATGTATTGTATAATACACGTACAGTAAATATAATAATTTTCTTTACTTTATTGTAATATTTATATTCAGCAAATAGTGTTTTATCAAAAAGCACGACCATTCCCCCCTATTTTCTCAATTTTTCGCTCCCCTAATACAAGAATTGAAAATTGACCAAGAATATCGTAGAAGAGTTAAACCTGCTTCTATGCAAATTTTCATTGAAATATTTCCAGACATTTTTCACAGAAATAGTTAGCGTTTATGAAAATACGAAATTTTCAGATAATTTACACAAAAACGTTTAGTTTTCAAGAAACTTCATTTGAAATTACTTGAAGCACTTGTACTCACAAATGCGTTAACTTATAAAAAGCCTATAATGCCAATATTAATAGATATTTAAACTAGTGATGCTACAATAATACATACTTTCTCGCATTCTTTCTAACTTTTGCAATTTAAAAAATCAACTTCAACGAAAATGCGATATATTCCCAAGCGCACTTTTCTCTTTCCAAAGAAATAAAAAATTGGAGCCCTTTCGAGGAAAAGGTTTTTATAAATTGCTTTTATTTTAAAAAAATTACAAGGAAAAGTCATGTATTTTCAAAAAAAATCATGACATGTTAATGATCTAATTTGAAGATCTACGAGTAAATTATATAGAACCGATTGCATTATGGAAAATAGTCTCTATCATCAATATTGGAGTTTTCTAATCTTCATTTCTTACAGTTTTCTAACATACAGAGAGTTCTCCGAAATTGAGACCTGTCCAATTTTATTTACGTACTTTGCTCTATTTGAGGAAACAATTGAAAACAAATTTGGAACCGCTTTTGACAAAATAATTTTTTTGAATTGCCTCTATTTCAGACAAAATCACCTGACAACTACTCATATTTTCGAAAAAAGTTCCTGAAAAATCTGTAAAGATCTGTTTTTAAAGAACATATTTTAATTAAGGAAAATATCTCTATCTTCAATGTTGTAGTTGTTGGATAACGCTGAAAAAATTCGAACATTTGGAATTTTCGAAAAATCGGGGATTTAAACGAAAAAGAGAACAACTAAGTGAGGTAAAAACTACACTCAATTATTTGTTATGACTGAGTGAGGTAAAAACTAGCTCAGTCATAACAAATAATTCTCTTCTCACCGTCGAACATTCTACCATTAGTAGTCATAGTGTGTGTTGATTTATTTATTTATTTACGTCAAAAAACAGTTAAAAACTGCGTATGACGGGCTATGGGGAAAAGTGAATTGTGTGCACATTTTCAAAATTCTGTGATCCCTACACTAAATCATATACTACTTAAGTTTTGAATTTTGAAAGGGAGAAAAAAAAAAAACAAAAAAAAAACTCCCATGTAATAAAATCGATTTCCAAAGATAAATAAGCAATAAATTTTGAATTTTGAAAGGGAGAATGAAAAATGAGAAAAGGATGTGTTGAAGATGTTTGTATGTCACTTCCTGTGAGGTGCCTAATATTCAAGAACATGCAGCACATCATTTAATTATGTATACACTTTGTTGGTGGTTGAAAGGTATGTAAATCTTGTCAACAATTTTTTTTAAATGTGTTGAACTGTAGCCAGATGTTGTAATTGTATCCGACACATGTTTTGGTAGCCTTATTGTAACTGTTTTGCTTCCTTCTCATATTATACAGCCCTGAGGATGAAAATATATTTTCCGGCAAGCAACTATGTGGTAAATTCTTTTTATTTCTACTGACCACGCCCAATAAACCTTGCTTCAATATATCATCTACGGTCGTTGAGAATTCATGTCCCTACCGGAACTCACCATTTTCAAAATACATAAAAATATGAAAGTGCACACTTAAATTTTCTGTAGAGGATAGAAAAAGGAAATAGAAATAACTAGAGACCTGCAGTTGCAAAAATTATGTTGAAAAACTACGCAAAAATGTTTCTTAAATGTAGCACGACCACTGCTACGAAAATTGAAAATGTTCAAAATTGTTTGTCTTCCCACGACTACAATATTGAAGATAGAAATTATTTTCTTCATGGAATATTTTGTTAAAAAATAGATCTTGAAAGAACGTCATATACAATTTTCCGAAAATATGAGTACTTTTCACGTAATTTTGCGTGAAATATAGGCAATTTTTGAACAATTTTTTCTCAAACACTTAATTTTTTCTTTAATATTTTCCTCGCGCGTAGCAAAGGACGGTAAAGAAATTGGTGCTGGTTCCGTTTTCGATGAACTCTCCGTATTTTTGAAAATTGCAAGAAATTAACATCGCAAAAATACAATATTTATGAAAGAGAATTTTTTCATAAATCAAATAGGTTTATAAAATTTGCAACTTTACAAAAAGGTCATGCACTCTTAAAAACCACGTATTTTTTCGTAATTTCTGCTTGAATTTAATGTGATTTACAAAAATATTCTCAATAAGGGCTCTAAATTTTTTCTTCATATTTTTTCGATGGATAGAATAAAAGACGCTTAACAAAATCGTACGGATCTCTCTTTGATTTAATTTTTTGAATTTTCAAAAAATGTAAAAGTTAGAAATAATGTAGCAAAGTATATACTGTAGTAGCACCACAGGTTTTTATTTCAATTCAGTAGTGTCTAATTGACGAAGCAAACGAGTCTTAACGTATTATGTGACGTACTTCTCCTTGATTCTTCTCTCCCATCCTAACTGTGGCTCAGGCAAAATTCAAAGCCAACAAGCAAAATGCAAAGGTTATCTAATTCTGCAAAGAAAATAATGCAGCAGAAAAGTAGGAAATTTTTTATTAAAAGGCCGATACTTACCTACATGTTTGTCAGGGTAAGCGTTCATCGTTTTCTTCAGAACAAGCAATGTCTCTCTGTGCCCACCGAGAATTCTCCTCCAGGTTTATATCATCTGGAACAGTTGATACAGACAGAAGTTCAATGAGCAGACACAATAATGCTTGACTAATGTCTGTTTCGAAACCAGTACCTATTTCAGAACATGTTTCTCAGTGTATGTCATTCTCATCTACGAAATCGATAATTCTTAGTTTAGACTACATATTACAAAGTGAATGGATAACTGAAATATTTCTCTCTGTAAACGATTTTTACCTTCTTGCTTATTACGTATGTAGTAAAGAGAAATTATTCTAATGCTGCAGCGGAGAGTGGCGATTTTTTGACAGAAAAACTCGTATTATGGGTCTCTAATTACGAAAAAGTTTATAAATCTTGCTCCTATTTATGTGGAAAATTACTTCTTCTAATAAGTTATGTAAATAGAATACAGGTTTTGTGTGTCATTAATACGGAAACATTCGTTTTTGAGAAACCGTCTGTCCGTTTGTAGGCAACACTAGCGCCTGAACAGTATTTTTTTAAATGCTGTTGTGCCTTTTTCGCAACGACTCTTTACTCGATTTTTAAACGATTAAATTCAATAGAAAAGTTTAAATCACAAGTGAAATCGTTTCTGCTGCATAACTGTTTCTATACAATTAGAGACTATACTGAGCATCACAAGAAAAGTAACATTAATTTTAACAATGATACATAATGCATTAATTACCATTTGGACTGTATAAATGAGTATAAACAACCTGTAACAACTATTGTAACACAGCTTCCGGGTCAATGACCCCCATCTCGATCAGGTTTTTCGTCCAGTTTCCCTGATCCATTGAGCAAATGCTGAGATGGCCCCTTGTTTTGCTTCTGGACATAAATGTAACTTCATTTTCTGTGCACGTCTTCTAGAATTCAGTGGGAAATACAATTATTCAAATTATCGTTTCCACGTTGTCGCGGCAGGAAGTAATAAGAGCCAAAATTTATTGCTTATTTATCCTTGAAAATAGATTTTATTACATGGGAGTTTTTTTGTTTTTTTTTCTCCCTTTCAAAATTCAAAATTTATTGCTTATTTATCCTTGAAAATCGATTTTATTACATGGGAGTTTTTTTGTTTTTTCTCCCTTTCAAAATTCAAAATTTATTGCTTATTTATCCTTGAAAATCGATTTTATTACATGGGAGTTTTTTTGTTTTTTTTTCTCCCTTTCAAAATTCAAAACTTAAGTAGTATATGATTTAGTGTAGGGATCACAGAATTTTGAAAATGTGCACACAATTCACTTTTCCCCATAGCCCGTCATACGCAGTTTTTAACTGTATTTTGACGTAAATAAATAAATAATAAACTCTGCTTTTGGGCGTAAATGGCGTAAATGCTTCGTTAATTTTTGTCTTCTCTCGTAAAGTCGTGATCAGTTATTGCCGTTTATCCCTTCGGCCAGTTTAGAAAATTGATGTGAATGAAGTTATCAACATAATAGCTACAATATTTTTGTAGTCAATAACTAAAACAGGGCTGCACAGCGTTTTGCACTTTCACTGACCACGGGAGCCGCGCGCAAGCCACTCGAGTACAAATGCGGAAGGGTGGGGATAAGACTTTCTGGGAAAAAGGACCACCAATGACAATGAGCAATTCGAATCGTAGAGCGTAAATTGAAAGAACAAAGGCGAAAACATGACGGACTGTTATATACAGTTCAAATAATGTTGCCTTTTATATTACATTGGAAATGTTTGTTGTCGATAGATGACAATGTAAAATATGAGCCAAAAACGAATCAGACATGCATAATTGATTTGGTCACCAAGTATTATAATTGCTTGTAGGGCTAGTAATGTAATTCACTTTCCTACGATGCAATCACAAATTTAGTGTGGTGCCAACCACACAAAATTGTAATATTGAATCGATTTAGTTTGACGATGACAGTAATAAATTATTTTTTCATTAACAATGTTTAATTGTACAAGACGGTTCTATCAAAGCTAAAAAATCTTATTTAAAAAAATCATGGTTACTTTCTGCTCTAACTTCTCACAAGAGTACATTATATATTTATAATATCCATTCAAAGAACACTATTTATTATTTAGAACACTATCTCTTATTCAGAAACATAATGGGGAAAATGGTCACAAATGTGTACTGCCAAACATTCCCCTTCATGGAACTGCATATTTCATTTTTATGTCAATCTTGAAGTGATTGCTCTCATTATGTAATGATAATGAAAAATTGCTCTCATTACATACGTAGGCCCATTTTTGTCTCCCAACATATTTTAGAGGGATTCTAAAGGTAAAATAAAGGGAGGCATTAGACGTCCAGGCGTTCAATCCATGCGCCGCGTCGTCCCCATTGTGCAACAGCAGGCTGCTCCCCCAAGCTGCCTATGCAAAGCTGGTTAGCCCCCACTACTTGCATTTTCGCTGCTTTCACGGGGAGACGCCCCTACTCATAAGTGCAGAATGCCCGCGGGAGTAGGCGTTGTGAACTAAAATAACCCTGAACTAAAATAACAAGTTAAGTTTCAAGTAATATAAGTAAACACAGCTAGTGTGATTTACAGTTGTCTACATAAGAATATTATTACTATTACGTCGATAACATAATTCACGTGCCTTTTCTAACCAAATAACCGCTGAGTAAATGGTTTCTCCCAACAACGGGGTACCGCCCCAGCCGGAACAAGCTCTAAACTTCCGACTGGTATCCCGATATGTGTGGTAGTGTGGTGCATGTAAGTGTAAGTACGTATGTAAGTGGTGAGGATAGAACGAAAATGGTGAAGGAAAGATCGCGCTATGTCCGCAGCTCGTTTGTTGGGGTACAGGGCCGGGTTAACCCTTGCTGGGACCCCGGAGAGAATTCATTCGTTCTACTATTCAATTCCTATTATTCAATTTTTAAAAATATTCACATACGACCATTTGTATTGAAGAAACTAAACAATTTCTTTCCATTTTTATAACAGACTACATATTATTTTCATTTTGTATTTTACATACTTGATCATTCTGAATAACAAGGATTAATAATAGAAGTGTTTTTAAAAAAATATTAGTTTAGAATTTATCCAGTGCAGAGTGTACGAGTACGCAATCAGCTACTTGAATAGTAGATGAAGCACTTTTCATTCAATGTTTTTATTTTCGTCTATGTTTATCATGACTGTGTTTAATTCGTTCGTTTACATACGTCATAAATTACATTGGTTTACATTTTTTCATAAATTCAATATCGGTAGCTCATCTTATGCTATTTTGCTCATTTTCATCATGCGCGTCCCATGTTTTTACTGGGCAGCTCCAATTGTCGATTTGCGCACTTTTTTCATTTGAACTATTGGTACCCATTGTCAACATTGTCTTCATCACTAGACAGATTAGTATGATGCATTTTCACTTAAAAAATTCGTGTAATAAGTGAATATCAATCTCTAGTTTTTCGAATTTACATAGAAAAAGCCGGCCTGTAGTAAGTGGCAAGTCATAAGTCTATTCTATGCGCTTCACTCCAGTCTGGATGAGCATAAATGAGTACACACGTTATTACTTCGCCTCATGAAACCAAATGTTTATTTTTTTATTTTATTTTATTTTTTGTCATTCCCTGTATCTACAAGCACACGTGATCTTTTAGCTTTGCAAGAAAAGCAGTTATTGTACGTCCTTCTAAATCCATTTTCAATAGTCGTTCATGATCCGCCGAAAGCTTCCGTTTTAGGGCGAACTTTGTTGAATTTTTGGGACTGTATGACTATTCTGATCTATTGGCTATAACATGCTGACAAATTGTACAATTTTCACAATTTAGCTATTCTAAAAATTGAACTTCCTTCTTGAAATTAGCCTTCTGCTCGTTTAAGTTCATTTCATTCTGTCAGAACGCACCTTCGAAACACTATCACAAAGTCCGCCGCTACTCGCTCCACCGTCTTCATGGCGCCAATCACGTGCGGGCAAGACGGGCGCACTGAAAGGAGAGGAATGACAGCGAATTTCTCACTGATGCACCAGCGAGCGATCAAATAAGCATTCAGACTCAAATCTTGCCGGTGATAATAAGTCAGTCTCGCTGTTCCAGGAAGAGTAACGGAACCTGGAGGGGCGACTACTAATATAAAGTTGAGAGAGCACGTTAGCGATGGTATTCTCTTCCTCGTGTGTAGGCAAGGAAACGTAGTAAGGTCAATATCAGTTATTCCGAGAAATTTGATCAATTTGTAGTTCAGTACCGCCTGTCACCAAGCTTTGCGGCAGCTTTGCAGCAGGATCGTGCTGATGAGTTCAGCGAAGGACGACAAATGCAGTGAACCACGTTACGATTGCTGATATATGGAAAGACAAACCCCAAACGATACCGCTCATAAGAAGAAAAGTATCTAGCAGTATTCCTGCTTGCAGCAAGGGCTACTGTCTACGAGAATATCTAGTCGCGTCTTCCTTGAGCGCGTTCTCGATGCAAGAGATTTGGTGGACCGCAGTCTCGGGTACGTTGAGAGGAAATATGCGACACGATGGTCTTTTCAGCTTTCCCTTCTTTCCTTTCTGATCTTCTGTCACAGTTTTGGGTGGTCCTCACCTTGGGCGTTTTTATGAAAGATGCAGGGGTCCCTTTATTGCGCGTCCCCGGAGTGGCCGCGGCCCTAAATTATCTCTTTATCGTCTAGTATAATAAATGACTTGTATCTCTGGGGGAACTCTCAGTTACATACATGACAATACCCAGTATATTCTCACTTGGTATATCGTTTATTTAAAAAATGTATATATGTGTTCCACCACATAGATACAAAATATATCATAAATATTGACAGTAACATTTGCAAAAAACATTTACTTTTAAACTTTCACTTACGATCCAAAAGGTAAAATATATTTGTTTGATAAAAAAGGAGCAAGTCAGGCGCTTCGACAGCTGATTTGCAGATCACATCAGTGCTATAAAAATAAAAAAATAGAATAAAAGCAAAAATCACAAACAATGAAATGATTAGTAAAAATAATGAAAACGTAATTTTTCAAGGTAAGTATTGATATTTTCACTAATCAGTCATTTTATTTTCTCGCCTTACCTCCGTTGTAAAGGGCGATTTTTTTGACAGAAAAATTCGTTTCTTTGGTCTTTTATTTCGTGTTTCCGGGCGCGTCATCTGCTAAGGCCATAATACTCGTACATGTAGTGCATGTTTTCCACGGTAGGTGGCGATGATCTTGTCCACTGGATGGCGAAATCCGGGGCCGATCAACACGTTGTCTAGCGGGGTTTCCCCCAACTACTTATCTGTTATCAGCTGGGCACCGCCCCAGCCAGGACACGCTTCAAGTTCTCGACTATTCTTCGTTCGCCCTTAGAGAAAAGCTGATGAAAAAAAAACAAGGTATTCATCCGCTTTGCTCCGATTCTCAATCGCCCACTCCCCTCGCACGACTTTCGGCCACGCGCGCTCAGTATAGTCAGTAATCGCTCAAAAAGAGAACCCGACATCAGCAGACCACCAGGCGAATATTAACATTTCTAATAGCTCCGCAAACGCATGTTTACACACATTAACAAAAACTACGTGATAGTAAAACTAATTTGCAAAGTTTGCAAAGTTAAACTTTTAACCAGTTTGCAAAGTTAAATTTTTAAAAAATATTTACGAGAATGAAGTGAACAAGTGAATGTCGATATCCAATTTACTTTATTTCGACTGTATTAACTAATATTCACCTTTTAATCTCATGCAAATAAATTACTTACGATCACTCTGCTTCAGGAGGAAGTGAAATTCCTTCCATGTCTGAAGCAGATGAATCGGTGATATCTTGTCCACGACACTGTCACAGAAGCCATCAACCTCCCACATCCTCTGTTCCTCTTTAAAAGTATGCACTACACCAGCTTTCTGGCGTCACTTTAGAAATACCTTGCTTCAGAAGTTCTGAAAAGCGCTAAAAATTCTTGCGGAAAACGCTTGAAGAATGGAATTTTAAACATTATAACGAATTTTTATTTCACATATTTACTATTTCTTCTTACATATTGTAGAAAAAATAAGTATATATATAATAACGAGGGAACGAATTTATTGTAATAAAGAAAAATATCTCTCTCTCTCTCTCTCTCTCTCTCTCTCTCTATATATATATATATATATATATATATATATATATATATATATATATATATATACATTTTTCTTTTTTTATTACAATAAATTCCGTTCCCTCGTTATTAGTCCAACGTGAAAGTCATTTTCATCCATGTCAGGCGAGAACATTGCACGCTTTGCGAACGCGCCCTGTCAAGATCAACACCCTCTTAATGTAAAAATAGGTAAAGTTTAGATTTAAGGGTTTTTCTAGTAAATTCAGAAATTCAAAATCATTTCAATGTGTTTCACTGCGTTGTGCATGGTATGTCCTGACACCATACACGGTTCCACTGCCCCATCCCACAATTTTCAGAACAATAGAGAAAACTGCCGAGATTAACAATACGGGGTCACGTGGGGATCGCTTGTGTAATGAAAATATGGCCCGCAACCAGATTAAAAGTTTAAGTTGTGGCCCTTGAGCTCTTGTAAGTTGGACACCAGGCGGACTACAGGTATCCGCCAGTGGTCAACGCTGGCGCTTAAACCGTTTTGACGATTTTCTTCTTCTTCTTCTTCTTCTTCTTCTTCTTCTTCTTCTACTTCTTCTTCTTCTTCTTCTTCTTCTTCTTCTTCTTCTTCAAGTATTGAACCGTAGATCGATTGCGCACTCAATGGTTCTTCCATCTTGTTTTCGGTCGTTAAACAGACCGATTTCCTTCAGGGTGGTATTTTGCGACTTCTTTTGAAGTTCAGGTATCTTCAATTCTTCGTACGTAATTTGCCCACGCGTTCCTGTTTTCTATTATTTTTTTATTTAAATTAAATATCCCTAAATTATTACTTTCATCCTCATTTCTTATCCTGTGTTCTCTCATAATGCCCAATATTGGTCTCAAATTATATTGTGAAAATTGCATCATATTTTTTTATTAAACATTTTTAAGGTCGCTTTTTAGTTACTAGGTCATGTAGCGACCACTTTGATTGTTTTACATTGAGGGTAACTGTAGGGGGAACTCGACACTAAAGGACAACAAAAGCACACACACATTCATTTCCCGAGGGGAGATTCGAACTCGCGACCCTTCGAGCTGAGGCAACTACGGCCCTACAGCCTTAGCGACTTGGTTATCCAGGCCGTCTTTATGAAAGTTTGTTCTCGGTTCACGTAAAAGAAGCTTAAAAATGACGCAGGTCTCATTTTCTTTGCAATATTTTAATTTTCGAAAACTGCAAGTGTTCAAAATCTTTTCAGCGTCTTGCAATAAATGTAATATTGAAGATGGAGATTTAATTAATTGTTGTTTAAGATAGATTGCTACAAGGCCATGCACAATTTTTCGAAAATATTAGTAGTTTTCGCCTAATTTTTCGCAAAATATAGGTAATTTTTAAACTATTATTTTCTCAAAATGGCTCCATTTTTTTCGTATATAGCAAAGGACGGTAAAAAATATATGTCGGTTCCATTTTCGGAGAACACTCTGTATTTTCGAACGTTGCAAACAAATAACATTCTAAAAGTTACTTTTCTAAAAACAATTATCTTTAAAAAAGGTCATGTACAAATTTTTGAAAAAAATCGAGTAGTTTTTGCGTAATTTGTGTTTGAAATTAATGCAATTTATTTTTAAAATATCTTGAACAAAACTACAAAGTTTTTCTTTACAATTTTTTCCACTGATAGAGTGAAGGATGCTAAAACAATGGCGCAAGTCTAATTTTTGTTGAAGTCTTTGGAGTTTCGAAAATTGCAAAAGTAAGAAATATGCGAGAAAGTATGTGCAGTTATAAAACCACTTGTTTCAAGGTAAGCTACAGGTGTAGGACCCTTTCGTGGTACAGCCTCGCAGTTGGCCTTGAATTTCCCTAAGTTTTACCACACGCTAACACCGTGTACGTTTTTAGTGGATTGATTGTTACTGATTCCGGGCGCGTCAACTGCTAAGGTCATTATTCCCGTAAGTGTCGTGCATGATTTTCCTCGGGAGGGGGCGGTGGCTTTTCCCCGCTGGATGGCAAGATCCGGCTCCGGCGGGGTTCTTCCCAACCAAGTATCTCCCACCAACGCGGCACCACCTCAGCCGGGACAAGCTCTAATAGCGTTTACCATTCACTGCACTGGTGCGCACTCAGGGCAGCTTTCGTGTTCCATTCAATCGCTACGGTGCACCAGTGCCAAGAAGCGCTTCTTCCATTCGCACATCGACACGGACCCAGGGCGCACTCGGGGCGCCCTAAACTGCACTGACGATCGCGTCAGTGCAGTCCAGTGCACCGGGCCATTGTGAGGTTAGGTACGGAAGTTGTCCATGCTGATTTAAATTCGTGGTGAAATTGTGAAGGCAATAGAGAATCTTCTGTCACGCAGGGATACTTCGAATGAAGGAGTATATTATGTTTTGCCAGAAATGTCTGAAAATAATTTTTGTGATTTACACGAAGTTCGGAAAATCAGATTGTGTTTTCCGAAATGTTAACCTTGAATAACTTCATGTTAACAAGTCCAGTGCTATTTAGAAACTAAAGTGTTTTAGATACGTCTCAATTTCGAAACGCTAATAAAGTAAAAATAAAAATAGTGACCCTTACAAAATCATTCAAATGTACGTATATGCCAAGAAATGTTTCTCGCACGCCCATATACCAGCGGAAATGTTCATGTTAATATTTTTATTGTTTTCTGTAATCAAACAATTCTGCAGAAGCCTTTCGGTTCAAAATTTTGTGTACTGTATCGATCACTGGCAAATCTCGAAAAATGAAATTTCGACGTAAGAATTACCAAAAGATTTCATAAAAATTATAACGACGATCACAATTCAAAATTATTATTTTTCGAGTTCCATCAGTGTGACTGACCAAGAACAGCTGTGTATAATTTCACTGCGTAGCGCACAAGCACTGACTCAGTTCCGGAATCCGTTTCATTCGTAGCTGCCCTTCACGCGTGTGGGGCAGCACTGTTGCGGAGCGATGACGTTTTTGCCCTGCACTAGGGTGGGTTTCAGTGCAACGAATGGAAAATGCTATAAGTTCCCGACCGGTCTCCCGGCATGCGTGGTAGTCGTTCAGCAATGGTGTCGGAAGAGGCACTAAACAAGTCGGAGACTTCTCCTCGCCCGCAGTGGAATAAGAATATCCAGGGGCTAAAGAATATACCCGGGGGCCATACGATATTGTTCAAAAATGCTGGAGTCGGCTGTGATTTTAAATGAACTTACTGCAAACATTTTCTCCAAATCAAGTCTATTGCTGGGTGTAATACTATTACTGGTACTGTTGCGTTCGTTTCCATCGAATAAGCGAAAAGGGCATCGTACGCGAAAAACTTGACAAGTTTTTTGTTGGCGACAACGCATCATAATTCGTCGCTTTGATTTGAATTTTGAAGGGGAGAAATTTAAAACTTGCTAGTAGAATTTCGGAGGAGAGACGCTCAAATTTGTTTCGTGAGGCTCGGAAGTGAGTAGATCGCCCTTGGCACCTGCCTGCCGTGACGATAGAGTAAAATTGAAACACAGAAAATGTGAAGTAAAGATTTATTCAAACAATCCAACCAAGCACACCACCAATTCTATAATGGTACTAAATGATTTACACGATAAGTCGGCCACACTATGAAGCTAACGTGTTCGATGGACTTTGGTTTTAGAAATAGAAACTGTTGTTTGTTTTGAGTAACAAGGTAAGCCAAGCAGTTGCTGCATCATACTATGGGGTCGCTACTTGCCTAGTAGTAATCCAAAATCAGTTCCTGCGCACCATCACGAATGCCCCATGGTCTCCAATGCACGACTCCATAAAGAATTCCAGCTAGAATCGATTACCAACCACATTATTTTTGTATCCACCCACTTCTTCCAAAACATACCAAATATACCCAAACTAACTCCGCTAAGACTCTGCCAAAACCCAACACACAGAACCCGCATTAAAAATAAATTTCCTTTCCATACATTCCTAAATAAATTCTCAGGTCTCGATCCAAAGTAGAGATATTGTACAAAGATACCCCTACCACTCTAGTAGTAATGTAAGTAGTATTTGAACATTATTTGTGAGATTATTGTAAGTTAATTGTATGTAGATATAAGCAACTATAACAAACGTAGAGTGTAATAACACTGATCTTTGTAATGTTCTATCCGAAAGAAAATAAATAAATAATAAACTGGCATAGTGGTAGCCAAGCTCCTTGCTTCCAGCTGCTTGTTCGATCAGATTAGTGAATAATGGCGAGGACAATTGGGTTCCGAGAAGCGGTTTCTCAGATGAGTGTTTATTTGAAGATAATGGCCCTGAATATAATTGAAGGGTTTGGGACAGTAACAAGATCAGCCGCTCTACGTATAACGCTCTCCCTGCTATTCGCAAATGTTATTATTCCGATTTTTGTGAAATTGTGGCTTGTCTTGTTATTATATATGTCTTGACCATATTCACTAAGATCTTGGTGCAATAACAAGTTGAGGTACACTTCGATCAACATCGAGATATTAATATTTACGACAAGCTGGAAGCTCACTGTGACTGGCGTGGATTATCTTACCACTGCCCCAAGCCCCTCCATTCTACTGGTGTCTAGGGATCACCATCAAGAGATTCAGGTAATGAAACCGCAAGTGAGGAATTAGAAAAATTGTTAACGCGGAGAACTATAAATCATCATCGGCAATTTCAAATGCGCCCTCCACTAAAACTCCCTTTCGTGGACTAAGAGTACGTTTTTGCCCATTGAAACAATTTGTGGGAAGTCGCTAAATGAAGTTATTAGCTGTATACAATGATATATTATAAAGAAAATTAATCAAATTGTCAAAGAGGGACATGTTTTCTGGGGCTTTCTCAGGTAGATAGTTGCATATTCCTCAGATACATTTTCAGAAAATGTCATTGCACTTTCTAATCCCAGAGCAACCTTTATGACCATTGACAGACGCTTTGACCAAATTAGGAACAAAAAATGACCAATAAATAAAGTCTCGGTCCCTTCCACATAGATCAATCTTATCAGAGTTTCGGTGCCCGTTGATGTTGTTTATGTCAAACGAATACTCACTGCTAATGCGAGAAATACGTGTTTACACCAGAAAATGAGTGGACCCTTCAGTTGCTGGAGTTTTTGACTTCAAAGATGCATTGGAACCTACCTCAACTTAAAGTATTCATAAATTTCGTTCCACTTGGGCATGTGTTTCCAAAGAGGATGGGTACCTGACGTTTGACACGCAATGTCGTCACACTTTATCGCCCCAATCTCTTTAAAAGAGAGTAGTGCGTTTGCGGGCCTTAAGCAACACACATGATAATGCTCGAAACATACCAAAAAGGTTTCCGAAAGCAAAACATGTTGACTCGCCACTGAGACAGGATGCTCTGAAAAGTCGTTGAATAAAAGGCGCGGCGCACGTCGACTCGCGTGCTCGTGGAGCGTGGATGCTCGCACACATTCGGAGCGTTGGCTACAAGTCGGCCACGCGCGCCAGGTGTTGACCTGACGTGTTGTCTTGCAGAGGAATTATTGACGTGGTGTCAAAAACTAGTGTATTTGATGACTTAACACTTTTTATGTGTTTCTTGATTGTTCAACAAAGCGACTAGTCTTTATAGTTACGAATTTACTGCTTAATAATGTTTTTCATTCCAAATGGTTTCACCAAATTAATGTCAGAAGTTCAACAGACGTCATGGGTAAGGCGACGCAGATTAAGATAAAATTCGTGTACAGTATTTATCTATTTAGTGTATTTTGGGAAAGTACATAATAGATGGAACGGTGAAAATAAATTAGTGGTAGTCCAGTAGATGGAATGGTGAAAATATATTATAATATGGACCTTACTGTGATATTATATTGTAAAAAATCTATATCTTAAGACTCAGAAATTGTTAAGTCGTGCAGTTTTTCACCCATTTAAAATGAAAACGTTATTAAGGCAGAATGAAATAAGTAGTGTTACAACAGCTCATATTTTCTCGCATTATTTGGAGCGGATACGTATAATAATATTGAAATTTCTTTCACTAATACTTCAGCCATTGAAAACGTCTAAACTAATTCAGACGAAGCGCCTGCATTCGGAGTCTGCAATTATTTCGACAGACAGGAACAGTAGTCGTTTCTTACTTCTACAAAAGAAACAAACAATAAATCACAGCTGTTACAGTATTCCGAGCATTGAGAGAAGCAAAGATAATTTTACAGAAACTTGCCCTGACTACATCGAGGTGTGTTTCTAATTTTTGAATTATTATATCGTAATTCGAGATCAAACCTTTTAAATAATATTAAAATAAGCCTGAAAGTTAAACATCCAGATTTAAATTTATTATTATTATTATTATTATTATTATTATTATTATTATTATTATTATTATTATTATTATTATTATTATTTCCATCTTTTAACTATCAATAGTTAAATTGTTGGGAAGGGATTCTGAAACTCAGGAAAGCGTACGCAGATGATTTTCTCCCCCATACGTCACATACAGTTTTTTACAAAATAAATAAAAATAAATAAATAAATAAATAAATAAATAAATAAATAAATAAATATGACCATTTAATATATTGCCAACTGAATGCGTAAATAATGACAATCGTCTTTTATGTTTTAAATATTATCTTCATCTTATTTTGTTCTCCATGTCTTCCAGACATCAATTTTCCAGACTTCATTCCTTCATGTGGGCCACGATAAGGAATATGAGTAAAAACCTGTTGCTCATTTGACGTTGCAAATAGTTTTTATTATACGGAAAAATATTGTGTTTATAAAATCTTGCCAAAAACTTTGGTTCCTACCTGTATTCATAATTCAACTTGATATAGAATAAGATACCTGAGAGAAATAAAGCGTTCATATATTGCACTTCTCCCCATAGTACCGCAGATCTGAATTGTTTTTGACATTAAATATATAAATAAAACCTGATTATCAATTTCTACGTTTCACAACAGGAGTAAAGTGTGTCGTGGTGTGAGGTGGACTTTTGATGGGCAATAAATAAATAAACCAGGAAAGATACGAGTATATTTGAAACAAAATATTCAGCTTGAAATTCTAAAGAGGCCTTCCGTGAAGTTCTCCACACTGATCATCATTGCAGTAACCAATATACTCACCCGAAGAAAACAAGGCCTATAAAACTGAGATAAATATTTTGACTCCCGAAAAGTTCAAAACGGAATGGATCCTTTACAAAGTAAAAGGAATTGCTGATTACGTAATGAAGGTTTCAATATCACGTGCTTGTTTGAAGACACAACATTATCACGTTAAAAGAAACATGTCATTTGTATTTTTCTTGCCGATATCAGAAAAAGCTTCAGATTAATATTAATATTTCATTAACATTAATATTTCAATTGTTTCTCAGCATTAAAGGAACGAATTAAACACAATCGTTTCATCCAATCGCTTGAATCGCAGAGCAGAGACGAAGCGCCGAAGGACACGCAATTTTTAACTCGGCATCATGTGGTTCTACGGATGAAATGTGTAGAAGGTCTATTTTCTTCCCAGAGTAAAGTAAGATTTGTATACAAATGCACGTGTTCACTTATTGTTTTGATTGGCCCTGGTTCAATGTTCACAGTGGAGAGTGAGAACTGCGGGCCGAAAAGTAGATTCTTGTCTGGAGATTTATTGAAAATAAATAGTGACCTTATTTCGTGATGGGATGGAATAGAACACTTCATTTTAATATACGTTGTAACAATATCATTTGCTTTACTAATTTATGTGCAAAGCATTCATCTGCCTCTGATTAACGTGATATTGTCCACGGAAAACCATCATATAAACAGATTTTATACTTTTCCATTACTCATCTTTAACCTCACTCAATAGTCGCTCAATAATATCACAAAATGTTGCTCGATGATTGAGAAGGTTTTGATATTACAATAAGAAAATGTCGTGTATTGTGATCAGAATTCGTTTAATGTTATCATTATTTTTAAACAATTTCAATTACGCATTGTTTTGAGCCCTCATGGGTCACGTCTCGCGAAAAAACAAGCATATTATTTAATATTGGTGTGAAGAAATCCTGTGCACTTGACCACGGAATGGATATTGGAGATGAGAACATCACTACATCTGCTGGACAAACAGGAGACGGCATTTGTAAAATTGTTTCGTCTGCAGACTCACAATTGGCAATAGAAGTGTGTGAAGAAGACAACTACGATGATGCTATGAAACTCTCAACCTCCACCAACGGCTGACTGATGATTTATTGATTTTTCCGGGCTCGTCAATCGTCAATTATAAGGTGGCGGTGTTCCTCCCCCACTGTATGGTCGATCCGGCGCCGACCAACACGTCTGTTTTTTTCTTTCGATTGACTAATTAGTGATTCCGGACACGTCAACACGTCAACAGGTCATTAGTCCCGTAAGTGAAATGGACGTTTTTATCGCGGGAGGTGAAGGTGATCTTCCCCCGCTGGATGGTGAGATTCAGCGCTGACCTATCGTCGGCTTATGGAGTATCCCCCCAACCAGATATCTCCCACCAGTGGGACACTGTCCCAGCCCGGACAAGCTCCGAGCTCCCGACCAGTCTCCCGGTATGTGTTAGTGTAGTGCATGCAAGTGTAAATGTATGTAAGTAAGATGGGACAAGGCAGAAGAAGGAAACATCGCGCGCGGTCCGTGGCCCGTTTGTTTGAGTAGTGCTCCGACATTAATTTGGTTCAACACAAGTCAACTGAACTTCAGAGACAGTGTAAGTACGATATTTATATAAATGGAATCGTCAGAGAAAACCAAAAGCTGACCCTAATCCAGGAATTTCTTAAATTATAGAAACTGTGCCTGACATTGTAATATGATTTTAAATTGTAATATATTTTCTTTTCTTTGTGAAAGCATGAATTTAATGAAGTAAGAATGAATTTCATTGTGAATGTTTTCCTCGTAAACCACAGAAGTAACTTTGTTTTTTATTGGATAATTTTCAATTATAATTTTTCATCTGTTGTTTCCAAACGATTAATGTTATATTACTTTTGTCCCGGAGTGATAACAATTAGCGGCGTTCACAGTATTTTGTTGCCGTCTGTACGACCGGTCATGAACCTCGGAAGTGGTTGGGCAAGCGGTAAGCCTCTGGCGTCTTCATGTTCAAGAAAACGGAACGGGCGGGGCGTTTAGGCCCCAAAGTTTGCAACGCCAAATTCTCAGTGACTTCAGCGATAAGAGCGGTGGCCGCTCACCGGCATGGCATGTTTCGCAGAACTCGCAGCAATGAGCGTAAACCATACTGTCAAATGCAACATTTCTTTTCCCAGTCGAGCCCAGCACGATACAATGGGTAAAGAATGCATACACAATTTCTCGGAAGAAAATAGTATTTTTGTGCAATAATATACGGCTTTTGTACAAACATTTTAGATGTTACCGTCATTAGAATGTGCATACGATGCCGTTTTGGGGGCGGTAAGTTAGACACCGACCTGCACATTGTCAACGTAGAAAAGCTTGATTCTGGTTATCGGTAAACAAGTTAGAAAGCTCCTCCGGCTGCGCATGGGCGGGTTTCGGAGAGGAGAGACGTACCCCCTCCATGACGCTCCTTGATGCCCTCTGGCCTTCGAGCCCGTGCGTGGGTGCGTGCATGGTTTGCCATCGCGGCAGTTCGGCCGCTGAGGCCATGGCGAGCGGCCGGAAATTACAAACAATACAGGCGCCACTAGCCTTATCTGTGACATCTCACGAAAGAAAAGACGTCCAGGAAATTATCTTCAAATATACTCCATTTGTTCAGTCAGTTGTTTTCGCGTGTAAGTCTAATTGTTACCGTCGTACAAAAGCTGTGTGTTTGTAGTAAATAGAGATACTGATGAGTGATAATAGGTATACTAATCGTGACGAATATAGTGATTTAGCTATTACTGGGTATTGTTGCTTCCATGCCAATCTAAGTGTCCAGCGGACCGCTCCGATAGGCGTGAGAAATATTTTATAGTTCATGAAAATCTGAAGAATCTAACAATAAGTTTATGTTGAGTGCCAACGCTACACAGATGAGCGAAGTAACAAGTTAATCTGACTTCCCCGTAAAAATAATGATTAGTGAAGGGAAACAATCTTAACTCAAAGGCGTTCTTACATTTTTCACTCCAATACGAAAGAAATCAGAAATAAGAAAAAAATGGTAGACTTCACCTTCATTGACGGAGCAATTAGACAAAAGATTCACTTTCATACCTAAACAAAACATGGAAGAAACTTTTACAAACACTGATATTATTATGAATGATATTATTATATCTTTCGGAGACTCATCTGAGCACGACGAAGACAGTTACGACAGTAGCAACAGTGAAGATGAGTGATAAGCTCCACTTTAACGACCAATCACATTCCTTCGTAAGGTGGCCATAACAACCTGCAAACTCCGCCCTAGGCGTAGTGGGTGATCATACGCAAAGTGAGCTCCGGCTCCAAAAGGAGGTTTCTAATTTGTTGGGCTATAACCCCGACATGTCCCCAACGTAACAATTCTGCAGAAAAGTTAAGTCCCATAATTTGGATAACAGAAGTAGAAAAGATCTCCATTACGTTGAAACGAATGGAGCAGACCACTCTTTGATTTTCGATTCTGGACAAGAAGTCTGTATATGATACGAAAATAAATACCTGCCATTCAACAATACACGCTCATCGTTAGTAGTAACAATATCTCAGACACAACCATTTTAAACTACTTGTATATATATATATATATATATATATATATATATATATATATATATATATATATATATATATATATATATATATAGATATATATACTAGCTGACCCGGCGAACTCTGTTCCGCCTTAACAGCCGGTCCCATCTTTTTCTCGCGTCGCACTCACTGTGAGAAACTGTACTATCCTTGTTGCACTGCGTACGTGCAAAAACGTGCGTTCTCACACAGGAACGCTGTCGAACGGGATAAACAGTATCCTATGACCGTCTCCCGGCTCTAAGCTTCCTGCTCACCGAATCGGTACAGCTGTTCTTGAGTTAAAAATAGCGTAACTAACACGACTTCCTTTTATATATATAGATAACGGCGAACGAAAGGCGGCCATCATTATCGCCTTTTGTTATCAGTGCGGCGTTACAACAATGGGTTACCACAGGCAACAATGACCGCTAACATGCGAAATCACGCGAAAACGTGCGTTCTCACACAGGAACGCTGTCGAACGTGGTAAACAGAATCCTATGTCCGTCTCCTGGCCCTAAGCTTCCTGCTCACCAACTTTCAGCCAAATCGGTATAGCCGTTCTTCAGTTATAAATAGTGTAACTAACACGACTTCCTTTTATATATATATATATATATATATATATATATATATATATATATATATATATATATATCTTTCTAATAAAATAACTTCCAGACGTGTTTCAAAATTACGTCTGAACTTTCAGGTTTCCCCTAAAGGTTTGAACTGACATTCCTTTTCCTTGATGTAAAGAGAATCTGAGAGCAACAGCGTGTCGAGTCAGGATTTCTGAAAAGAAGGCTAGAGTTCCAACTGTGCTGCTGACAAGCACATAGCTTCAAACACCCGGGCTTTATTTCTGAGAAGTGTGAGGAAAGGCGTGATTTGCTTACGGATACATGACACTAGTATACGTGCAATACAACTTAGGAAAAGGGGCTCGCAAACCGCTTACTTTCTCTTCCATTTCAAAAACAAGTACCTCCTCTTAGGGGAAATGAAATCGTAGCGATCGTATATCTTGCAACAGGTTCACGGAAAACATAACAAAATAAGTACACGCTTCTCGAAACCCTTACAGGATACATTTGCCTGTGTAACTGGCTCTTTCTCGAGGTGAACAACCCACAGCCCACAGATCGCACACAACCAAATGTGATGAACCTTCTTGATATTAAGAAAATGATCCCGTTTGCTTAATTACAGTTCCCTGAGAAAGATTTAATATTTTCAAGAAAAGAAAATTATATTTGGAAAGAATTCTAACCCTTAAAATTTTACGTTAAAATATTTATTTGGTTTTAACACGATTCTTTAAGGATGCTAAGCAAACACTTCTAGATCACCTTCGATCGTGAGTTCCCACACTTCCGCTCCATCTGAAAATGGAAAAGAGGCAGAAGGTTGCCTCGCATCTGAACAGGTTTCTAAGCAGTGAGGCGTTTGAGATCACACACTAGTACATCTGCTCGGAGGCGGGTCGAAGAGATTTTATACAATTGGTTGAGGATGAGATTGCTAATGAAGACAGAGGCCCCGAGTTTCGCACAATTAGTACTCTGAGTCGAAGGAAAAGAATAACAGCTCATCTCGGGAAATGCGTTTTACTCAATATAGGGCGTATATTTTTACTTCCACACCTAACTGCGTACTTGCGAAGTAAATAGAAATCATTTAAACGCTACAGCAAAAAGTGGCGATTTTCAAAATCACAAAATCACTGGACAGAATAACTCGTAAAGTGGGTCCTTCACTTCGAAAAAGTGTATAAATATGGTTTCTATATGCAGAATCAGTACTCAGCGTATTAGAGCAACGTTAAGTAGTCTAAATCCAATTCGTTGAGTAGTCTTTCTAATATGTTAAGTAGTTTAAATCCTCGTGTTGTGGATCCTTGATATCGAAAAGTTGGTTGACAGCAAAACGTCTAGACCATCGTATTACCTATATAGCTACCAACTTCTCAATCGTATCTCAAAACCCTTCATTATCAGTTCACCGACTCGACAAAAATCCATCATGTTGAAATAGAATACAAAATAAGTTTCCATTTCACATTTTTCTCAAGAAATTCTGCGAATTAGATCCCGACTAGAGAAGCTCCATGGGTAACTTCAACCTCTGTATTAGTTTTAAGTTTTAATTGAAGTTAGCTTTTAAGCCATCCAACATATGTACAGTTAATTTAAACTGAGCTATGAATTCACCATCTGTCTAAATAAATGAAAAAAAAAAAAACACAGCAAAACGTCTGTCTGTCGTCAAGCGGTCAAACATGAAGGGGGTACTTTGCATGAAGCCATCACAAAATTTTAAAAAAATTCTTCAAAAAGGCTCCAAATTTTTGGATTAAATTTTTTAATAAAATACATAGATAAAACAAAATTTTAAGCGACGCTTAACAAATGGCGTACATCTCAGTTTCGTTTAAATTCTTAAATTTTCAAAAATTGAAAATGTTCAATCTTTTTTCCGCGTCTTTTTACAACTACAATATTGAAAATAGATATTTTCCTTTAATAAAATGAGTTCTTCAAAGCAGATACCCGACCTAGATAGCCTAGGTCGCTAAGGCTGAAGAGCTGTAGCTGCCTCGGACCTGAAGGGTCGTAGGTGCGATTCCTGCCCGGAGCGTGGATGTTTGTGTGTGCCGAATATGGCTACCGTTACCCCCAATGTTACTTACAGTAGTCGCTAGATGACTGTTAGTAGTTGAAAAGCGACCTTGTGTAAAAAAAAGGCAGGTTCTAAAATAAGGTCAAGTACATGTTTTCTTTAATTCATTAAAAACATTTCTCCTCGTATGTATCTAGGGACGGTAAAAAATATGGCGCTAGCCCCATTTTCGGCTCCCCCCAAAAATTGCCTGTTGTAAATATTCGGTGGAGACAACTACTTTTTAAGCGATGGCCAGAGTTCGCATCTTACGTTTATGTAGGGTAGTGGTATAGCTGACGGCGAGTTAACTCGGAGGTTCGAGTCTCAGCGTGAAAGATAATTTTTGCTGGTTGAAAACAGTTTTGCATGTTTATTTAGTAGTATAATATAGCTGAGGACGGAGAAATATTGCAAGAAAGTAGATGCTGTTGTACCAGTTATTATTTATTTATTTATTTATTTATTTATTTATTTATTTATTTATTTATTTATTTATTTATTTATTTATTTATTTATTTATTTATTTATTTATTTATTTATTTATTTGTTTATTTATTTATTTATTTATTTATTTAATTTATTAATATAAGTATAAATAAATGTAACTTCATTATCTGTGCAGGTCTTCTAGAATTCTGTGGGAAATATTGTTATTCAAATTATCGTTCTCCATGTTGCCACGGCAGGAAGTATTATTCCTTGACGAAGGACATGATGAGAGATAGGAGCTCAAATTTATTGCTGATCTACCCTTGAAAATTTATTTTATTACATCAGAGCTAATATTTTGTTTACGATCCTTCCAAAAGTTTTCTTTATGTATTCAAACTTCAAGTAGTGTATGGCTTAGGGTAGGGATCACAAAATTTTGAAACAGTGCACCGAATTCACTTCGCCTCATAGCACGTCACATACAGTTTTTAACTGTCGTTGACGTAAAATAAATAAATAATTAATTAAATAAGTAAATAAAAAAATACATAAATTTGTATTTCTACCCGCCCCTTCGCTTTCCCTCTTATCGGTCATTGTTCTGTATGCTCGATGTGTTGAATATTTACTTTACCTGTTCTACACGAATGTGTAAACCGTATTTTAAGCTGGTCCTGTAACTTATATGTCTGTGTTGCAGTATTTATATTGTAATTTCACCCATCTTTAGGTCACCCGTCTCGGTAACGGTAGTAGGGATCGCCATTAGGACCTTTAAGCTACGATCATCAAATGTAGGCTAACGTGGGTCGCCACGGGAAGGCCAGTGGTTCGTCTCATTGCTGTTAATGCTGCCACTTCTTTTAGTTTTGACACCGACAGCCCCACGAGACGGCTCTGAAGAGTATATCAGAACATATATACGAATAATAATATTGAGGATTTTTCGGGACTCGTGAGGAGGACTTATTGAATCTTTCAAATGTTTAAAACAGGTTTTTTTCTATTTTTACAAATTTTTCAACAGAGTGCTCCGAATATATCTAAAGTTGTAGGACAACATAAAGAAATTGTGCCAAATATTTCATACACTGTACAGATTGTATGGTTTAAACATCGACAGAGACTTTGCAATTCCGAACTGGCCATAGATTATTTTCAGAATATCTGTATTGAAAAAGCCTAACAGACATCTCTACATGCCCATGTGGGATGTCTGATGAAGCGACTGGACATGGTTTAACCGAATGTGAACTACATGGAGTGCGTCGCCTGTCCTGGCATAATCAGAATAGTTTGCAACATTATACACAGCTAACTACGACCAACTAATCAAAGAGAAATGATTGTTTCAAAGGACGGATAGAAGTTTTTCAAAAAACGCGTTTCTGAAATCAAGGACTCCCGAAATCTCAAAATCTCCAACATCGATTTTTTACAACTTAACGTGATTTTATCTATATAAAATATTAGACAAAATAAAAGCAGGATTACCTGAAAACATTTTAAATTACTACACATTTATTTTAATGAGTTAGAAAACTCTTTTACAAAATCAACTATTTCAACTTAGGAAGAACTCAGAAAAGGAGTGAGCGTGGCTGAAACCTCTACAACAACCTCTAGCTACGGGGTTATATACATAACGGTAAATGAAGGAAATTGGATTTTTTTGATTGGTTAGTTGTTTTGTGATTCCGGACGCGTCAACTGGTAAGGTTTTTGCGCTTGTGCCAAGGGAATGCGCATGAAGTCCCGTAGGTGTAGTGTGTATAGTGCAAGATTATCGCGGTTAAGTTAAGTGTAGTGCAAGATTATTGCGGGAAGTGGCGATGATTTTCTCCGCTGGATGGCGAGATTCGGCACCGACCTACGTCGGCTTGCGAGATTTTCCTCAACCAGATATCTCCCACCAGCGGGGCACCACCCCAGCCACGACAACCACTAAGCTCCCAACCAGTCTCTCAGCATGCGTGGCAGTGTTGTGCAAGTAAGGGTAAGTGTGTGTAAGTAAGGGGTGAGGATAGAACAAGAAAGAGGAAGGAATGGTCGCTCGCGGCATGTTAGGCATGTTTGTTAGAGTACTGCTCCGGCAGAAACATCCGGAGAAACCACGGAAAATTACCGATGAGAGCAGTCAAACGCTATAATTCTCCTCCAAACAGCGATTGAATTCGACGTACCTATCAAGCTAGTGTCAAAAACTCCTGCCACAGTCAGGGCTTGAACCTAGAACCTCCCGGTGAGAGGCACTGCAGTGGCATCAGCTGATGCCCCGAGTCACCTCTCCCGGTAGGAAACCTAAAGAGAAAATAGAACATCTTGTTAAAATGTCTTTTCTTCTCAAAGTGCATCAGAAGAGCAATCCAAATGAAATAATTGATCATTTTCCACATTTCCTCGCTGTGGATTTGTTCTGTGAACACGTTCTTTCAATATGTGTACTTGTATTCCTCCACTTAGGTAGACGAGATTCCTTCACGTTTATTTCTCGCAGCCTTAGCACTGCAGTGGGAGTACTGCGTTCCTCCTAGATCCCTACGCCTCGCATCATCCTCTACCATTCTGCGAAGCGCTTTGATGTCTGCAGCTTTTTCCATGGATTAGAGTTGCTTTGGCCTGAAGCACGCCCCTCGTACAGCTGACGGCGGCAACGGAAACAGAAATTCGTGAGATAGCAATTCCCCGAAATCGACTCCAGTGGTGGCGGCATGAGATTCAGAGCAATCGGCGAACATGCTCTTAAATTGGCCCTCGCATCAGCGCCACTCGACTACAGGAAAATTACTGCATCCTATGCAAATTGCGTAGCGACGGGCAAATGTGTGTATTTTCGCTCGTGATTTGATGGTATTTGATTGTCGCAGTTTTGCATACTGCGCCACTTCTTTCCGTTATTTAAATTTGCTTCTTATTTCTCTATGTGTTTCTCTTAGATAAAAAACCACCTAGCAAATCGGCACACAGGAAATGGCAAATGACAGCTATACAGAGCTGATGGCTTTTAAGTGTGTTCTACTTGTGCGCTGATTGCAACATTGAATCTTTCAGAGAAACACAAATGAGCGGGAGATGAAAAAACAGAGAAGTGGGAGAAAAGAACAGAGAATGACTGCTTCAAATTGTCGATTTTTGTTATATTTGATGTTGAACTTCTCGAAACTGCATATGATAGAATTAATAGAAACAAAAAAAGAATAGTGGAGTAGCCGTCAAAAAAGAATTTCATAGTTAAAACACGTTAAATTACATATTTAACTAGTGGTGTTACACCAAATCATACTTTCTCGAATTATTAGTATTCGGCTTCGTAATATTATAATAATGGTTGAAACCGCAAAAGTGTTTCCAACTAGCAAAAATATTCAATTCTCCTGAAATTCTAAATTAAATGACATCAAAGACACCACGATGAACTGAAGAATTTATTTACAAAGTGGGTATCTCCATTTGTTTTCTAGATTTACGAAGCAATATATTCTTAAGACGCTTCTCAGATGCTGCCAAATATTGTGTTAAAAATGGCGTTTATCCTACGTTAAACGGTTTGCGAAAAATTATCTTGAACAAAAAAGCAGAATATGAAAACTTTCCCTTCCAGAAAAATTCTACTTTCTGGGGATACTACAATTTGGAAATAACCTCCTCAATTTCGTTCCACTGCTGCTGTTGGTTAAGAAACCGAAGCTCCAGACACACGACCGACACACGACCGTAAACAAACGTTGAACTTTATAATTTTCGAACTTACAGAAATTTGAATGAAAATCAGACCTAAAATATATTGCGAACGGAACGTTGCTCTATTCCAGACAAAAATTAAATTAAACTAAATGTGCTACAGAATGGCACAGACTTTTCTCTCAAGAACTCTTCTCTCTCTTCTCTTTCTCTTGGAGCCGTTTTTGAGAAAATTTTGAAAATGTCCGGGGGGCTTCATGTAAAGTACCCCCAATTTTAAAGAATGTTTTTCAAAATTTCAAAGCTTCAACTAGAGCCAGATGGACAGGAGTTTCTTCAATTTGGAAAAGATCGTACGTGTGGTTTAGGCGCTAGGAGTGTTGACAGACAGACAGACGGACAGACGGACAGACGGACAGACGGACAGACGGACAGACGGACAGACGTCGGAAGGACGTTTTGAAAAAAACACACAAAAAAAACACTTTTTGGGTATCAGGGGACCCCTAAACGTGTATATCCATTGAAATCTCGAAATCGATTTTCCGCAGCATTACATAACTTTCTCTACACTACGTATATTACTCCGTATATACGTATGTATACGAGGAAGTAAAAATGGAGCCATTTTTGTTAAAAGTTTGAAAATGAAGACTAAGAGTTTTACCAAAAGAACCCTAAAAAATTAAACACGTTTCAAATTCGATAGACTGTTATCACAGTCTGTCACTCACATCGGAGAATATCCACTTTAGCAAAAATTCTGTGTACGGTTTAGGCACTAGTATTGTTCATAGGCAGCCGGACAGACGATTTTCAAAAGAAAACCCTTTTTTAGTTTTAACGACTCTGAAATCTGGTTTAAGACTATTCTACGTAAATGAGAATGTAATTTACTACGTAGATGAGTAAGGTAAATCCATCGTTTTGTGTCAGGGACCTACAAAAGTACTTTTCATCGAAAAATCGATAATTATTTTCAGCAACGGTGGCAGCCGGGAGCGTGAGCGAGTTTCCTTTTTGCATTTTGTGAACCTTTTGTAATTTTTGAAAATTCAGAGAGTTCGCCGAAACGAAAATGAGACAACGATTTTTGAGTGTTATAACTAGGGAACGGATTTTATTGTAATAAAAAATGCAAAATATGTACATACATATGTACTTATTTTTGCAAAACATGTAAGAAAAAACAGGAAATATGTAAAATAAAAATTCATTATTGTGTTTAAAATTGTTCTCTACTACTATTTTACGAGTTTAGAACGTCGCTAATCAGTTCTTAACAAGCATTCGAAGTGGCTGAAAGTAGGTTCTACCTCTGCAGAAGTAATTCTACACTAGATTTTACCATACACAAGAATTTTATTCGAAATACAAAATACGTTCATAGTATATATTACTATGTTTACGAGAAGCGAGAGTTCCAATGAAGCCAGTGATGGATCGCAGGGGAGGGGGTTACCCCCCCTCCCCAATCGAACAACGCATAAGACAATTTTCTGTAAAAAATATTCGTTAGTTTTCGATCGAGTAACGAATGTGCAGTTTGAAACATGAGCCAAATCGTAGTTGAAGTTACTTTTGTTCACAGAAATCCTCTCATTCGTGATCATCGAAGCTCGGCAGCATTACATTTGATTTTTAAGAAAGATTATTCCGTAACATATAATTCAAACGCGCATCCTAAATATTCCGTTTCGACGAATAAATATATTAAAATATAACGAAATATGTAGTAGTAGGTAAAATGTGTAAAAATATGTAATTATACCAAAATATGTAAAAATATGTAAAATAAAATTAGTTCCAATTCATTCAGAATGTCTTGAAAACTGAAAAAAATATTATTGAATTCAAGTATCTAGTTCCTGTAAAAACATGTAATTACATGGAAATCCGTTCCCTAGTTATAACCATTACTATAAACAACTTGATAGTTGAAAATACATTTTTTTTTCAGTTTTGACCACGTTTTGCTGTCGTACCACAGAGCAGCGGCATGGTGGCCGCGAAGGTGATTTTTTCTTTCAGTCTTTTCGTCACTTTTCTAATACATTTTATATCGATGCGGATGTATTAAATACATAACAAAACATTTTGAATGTTTCTTTGTAAGAAACTTCTAGGTGATAGTGAGAGAGGAATTCGGAAATAAATTACTGGCATTACATGCTTTTTGGTGTTGCAATGTTTATATGAATATCATGGATTTAATCTCATAATGTTTCAGACGAAAAGTCAAAAATTGCTTCACTGAGCAAGAACGAGAGCATGGGTTTTTTGATCACTTCCGGCGCTTAAATGTTTCAAACAAGAAGCTTTCCTCCCCACATCCGCATGCTTCCATTAAATATGACCTCATAGGCGATTGCGAAATTAATGGTTATGTGCTCGACCGCAATACCATATCATCCGAGAATTCATTCCCGTAACAGAAAGGATGCGCTTGAACAGCTGATGGATTCAGAGAGATAGTGAGTTCCACCAATTTGTGCAGGGACGCGCGTCTTCTCTGTGCTAAGATTTCCTGTTAGAAAGGAAGATTTTATCGATATTCGGCAGCAAAAGCGAACGGTTACACATAATAAGGTAGAAATTATACTCAAATATAAAATCTCGCCAAGAGGGCAACGAATACAAAGCAATTGAAGCAAAGAGATATTAAAATTGCGAGGTACACAAGTGGGTTTATGTAAAATCAATTCTGTACTTTGCATCACTAAACAATACAGTACCTTCTAATCCTTAAAAAAATGGTCAAACGAGAAGAAATAAATTTTAAACTGCGGTTTAACTAAAGACGTTGAGTTAAAATACATAATTCTTCCCCAATGAAGTATGTACAACGTATTGCTCACTCATCTGTGAAATTAGTACTTTTCGGATATGACCAACCTTAAGTCGGGAATAGTTTACTTCTCTGATAATTAATAAATTATGAGAATAGTTCTATGTAGAAATGTAGTAGGGGAGGATGGGCGAGAGGGAGATGTCTGGGAGTATTGGGGGATTTTTTTAAAAATTCTGTCACTTTACTGTGACAACATTCTTCAACAAACCAACATTTGATGTAGGACGCTCGCTGGAGTAATCATCCGTTAAACTATACTTGATACTAGTGGAGTAATCCTCTATTAAACTATGCTTTAAACGTCGTCCATGCGTCTTGTCAGTTGTCAGGAGGGCCGCCAGGTAGGAGTAGCATCTCTACGTACACGCCTCCAACACGCGCTCCTGCGTCACTTCCCGGCGGACAGAATTAGGAAAGAACTAGGATAGGGTTCAGGACACTTTACATGTGTTGGACTAGCCCCTGTGAAGCAGGAAAATTCGTTTTGTGAGAACAAATTTCACTTGAGGTTGTCCAGGAATCGCACCCGGAACATCACGGTGAAAGGCAAGCGAATTCGCTTTCAGCCACGAGCTACCACGAGCCTGGATGATGTTTTGAGAATATTTAACGCGAGGTCTGTTGTTTCTACTAAAGACGAAAATTATAGAGGAGAGAGAACTGGATGAGTTATTGACGAAATTGTTGGCCAGTTGGTTTTCCCTGTCGTTGAATTCCCATACAGCCTATCTAATTCTAGTCGGATTTATTGATTGGAAATATACCACGGTGCGTTTAGTGTTGATGTGAGATATTAATTCCGGACTGCGCTTGGCTTGTTAATGGTGCTTGGTGCAGCCCCTCCTCTATTCGTCCCCCACCTTCATGCACATGCATCAGCCTCCCACTTGCTCGCATCGCTAAGGTCCTTAGACGCAGCCACTTGTGCGACACGGGCCCGTAGCCGCTTAGAACAGTTCCAGTTTGGGAAGAAAGGTGGCGCATGCCGTATTCCTTGGAACCTGTGACAGCGCCTGACGTTTGCAGACAGAGCCCCAACTCCTCTTGCTCTGCCGCTTTCTAGCCAGGGCGGGGGAAAGGGGTGGGCAAGAAAGGTTATTTCTTTGGGTGATACGTGGCGACTACCCGGACCATGACACTATACGGAAGCTAAGATGCATTCCTGAGGCGGGATTCGAACCCGCGATCCTTTGAGTCGAGACTGCTAAGGCGCGTCCACCTCAGCGATCTCGACTACCAATGTCCTTCTCTACACATATTTGGCACGCACATGGCAATGGTGGTAATATGATGGATTTCAAGATAAGTATTTTCCAATCTACGAGTAGTCTCGTGAACGATGATTTCAATTGGTGGTAGTTTGAAAATTTTAAGTTTTGCTTTGGGGGTTTACAAGTCATTTGTCGAAAATACACCTAGGTTCTTGGAAAGTTGAGACACAATAGTTTTTCGATTGTTATTGGGGGGGTTGGGATAGTAGTGAGAAAATACTTTGTATTTGCTCTTATATGGATTGATTCTAACTCCCCTATTCTCAGTCCATTTCACGTATTTATCTACACTCTTTTTGAAGTTATAATTTTTTGCTAATATGACGGAGTTAGTAGCGTATAATGTTATCGTCAGCATATAGGGCTACATTTGCCTCTCCTTCCTATGGAATGTAGTAGAAGAAAATATTAAATGATGATGGATATACAGCTGATACTTGGGGTACACCTGTGTTCATTTGCTATGTACATGATGTGATGTTGATTTTAGCAATTAATTATTGTTGGTGATGATTTTTTTAGATTTTAATTAGATGATCGGAGGTTTACAAATTAATGCATTATGTACAGAAGGCCTGTATACAATACTTTGTCATAAGTCCAAATGCCAAATGCTCAAAGCACATTAAATACATCATCTACCTATCTATGTGTGGCTCAAGTATGTTGTTGTGTGCCGTTTTTATGAACACCATGAGCTATGTCTTCTGCTAGTCTTAGTAAATAGTGAAAGGTGGGAAGCTTTTGTATGAAATCGAATTGGAATGGCGGTAATGCTTTTGGCTCTGTTAAAATATGGTTGAATCTACACTTCTTAGCACCACGAATCGATTTCTGTCAATTGTTTTGTTAGGCAACCCGCTTGACGTTTATCCGTTACACGTGTGTAAGCATTTTCACACATTATTTAGACCCCTGCAACTGTCATGACAATTGCTGAGACATCGCGGAAGAGGAGAAGAAGGGGAATGATACAGAAATGGAGGATGATGAGGAAGTGGAGAATAAAAGGGAGGAGGAAAAAAGAAAGGAGAAAGAAAATACGGAGGAAGAGAGGGAGAGAAATAAAGGAGAGAAAGAGAAGAGTAAGCGAGTTCTTAATGTTTTCGGGAACGTCAATTAATTTGGTGAGTGGAGTACATGTTACAACTGGGAGAAGGCGGGGTTCCTCCCCCGTTGGGACGTGATATTCGGCGCCGACCAACGTCTCCGAGCTGTTTTTTCTCTCTACAAGTATGTTCCCCCTAGGAACACCGCTCCAGCTGGGATAATCTAATCTACTAATTGATGTAATGTGTGAAGTAGTGTATTGCATGTAAGTATGTGTAAAGGGAGAGGAAAGGACAAGGATGAAGAAGGGAAGACCGCGCGCGGATGTGACCCGTTCGTTTGGACACTGCTCCTACATTCGCCTGGTCTTGATCTAAGAAACCACGAAAAACTAGGGATCAGAGCAGCCGGTCGCTGGAATTCCCCTCCACACGGCGACTAAATTCGACTTAGCTATCAAGCTAGCGTCGAAAAACCGCCATCATTGGTACTAGAACCTTAGGACCTCCCTGTCAGAGACGCTGCAGCGGCGATGGTTGGTGTCACTAAGCCTTCTCGGTCAGGGAGAAGACGGACTAAGAGAAGACAAAGAAAAAGAAGGTGAAAGAATAAGGGAAGATATAGAATGAATTTTATTTCTTTTAAAAAAAGGAAGAAGAAAGGGGAGAAAGAGAAGAAGACAAAGACGAAGAAAAGGGAGGAAAGGAAGAAGAAAGATAACTAGGGCGAGGGAGATAAAGAAGGAAAAGTCAGAGAAGGAGAAGAACAAGAAGAGCTTTTGACTTAGTTCCATAGCACTTTATGTGCTCTGTGCTCATTTAACGAATCCTGTGTTCTCCACATTCTTATCATTTTTTTAGTTCCGGTACAGGGGGGCCTGACAGCTAGTCGGTTAGGAATATTATCTCAGCGCGGTGAATCGCTGTCATCTACCAACTGTTTTATTAGCCAACCGCCTCAACATTCATGCTTTCACGCTAGCATGTTGAAGCGATACCTGCCATTGTCATGCCCCATTAATATTAGTTGGGACACCGAGAGAGGAAATAAGGAGATAGAAGAGAAAAAAGAAAATAGTAACGAAAAGAAGGAATTGGCTTAGCGCAATGTTGCGTTGTATATTCACTTAACGAATCATGACTGCACTCCGCATTTCTCGTTTATAAAGCCCCTGAATTGTGGAGCTCCGACATCCATAATCAAAAGAATTTGGTGCATATACATGCATCCCAGATAATGGTATTCTCAGACTATGATTCCGGAGCTCATTATTTCACCGAGAAGTTCAAATTGCGTAAAACATAAGACACTGCGTGTTTGAAAGAAATCTATAAACATATTCTGCGAACAGACAGGATTCGAAGAGGCAATACAAGAAATGATTGAAATAATTTCAACGCAAATTACATTAAACAATTTTTAGAAAATCAGCTGAGCAGCAGCAGCTATTCCCCAGCTATAACTTAGGACTTCCGGGCAATCTCGTGATGATCCAGGGAAACAATCTAAAAAAAATAAAAATTAAAACGAATTTGAAAAGAAAATTAAACAAAGCTAACTTCGGGATTGTGAGCAGGCGCCCAAGCAGGAAACAAATAATAAAATAATTAGCAGTAATAGAGGCACTTGCATTAATCTCGATACCGGCTGAGTTCACTGAGTCAGCGTTACCCTGGTGCAGCGACTCTGACCGAGAAGTCCTAGGGTGCCGTGGAAGTCCTAGGGTGCTGGTGTCGAAAAGCCACCACCGGCGAGACCGCCGGCGGTGGCTTTTCGACACCAGCTGGGTGGAAATCAGCATGTCTGAAGGAGCCTGTCTGCTGGCAGCCGGATGCTCTGATCACTCGATTCCCGCGGTGTCTCCGATCAACACCAGACGGAAACCAGAATTGGACCCTAACAAACTGGCCATGGACTGCGCGCGTTCTTCCCTTCGTCACCTTTGTTCCATCTTCTCCTCTTACACACGCTTAAACCAGGATGAGGTCTCACATCCTAGCTGAGAAGCATACTCTACACATACGGGTCCAAGGTCTTAGCAGTTGTCGCACCCAGAAACTCGAAATAATGAAACAATCCACTTTTTTGGTATCGATGACACTCAAAACAGATTTTTCTTTAAAAAATGGCATTATTTTTTCCTGTAATATCACAAGACTTTCTCTGCAATACTTAGTTGTATACGACAAAGAAAAAAAATTCAATAAAATGTATTTAAATGTTAGTAGGAATAGAAGTGTTAAAACTACTTAATGTTTTTGACAGAAGTATACAGATCAGTCAACATTTTAATTTCGAGATCTACAGTGAGACAAAATGAAATACAAATAAAATTGAAGGATATCCTCGCTACACTATTCACTTAGGATAGTTTACGGTTTTTAAAAATTTACAAGAAACCATCGACACAAAATCTTGTGCTATCGCTGGATAGGAAATTACTCTCCAGTCCTTTGTAATGGTTTTAAAATTAAAAAAAATAGCAGATTAGGACACAAAAACCGATTACTGCCACAAACAGACATACAAACCAGATTTCCTTCGTCCTAAATGAAGATTCGTTTTGCTGGAACACGAGTTTTGCGGGACACGGGGCCCTCGTGGGAACATGTGGCAAAATGAAGCGAGACAGATGGGAACAGGCTGGGACAGGTGGGGAACTCGTTAGGAGCGAATTGTTTCTTAAGCAGTGGTCTGCCAAATAAGGTATTTTTGAACCATCTATTGTATTTTGAGTAATTTAGTTTTTTTGGGGGCCCCCACTCCAGAGCACGAGTGGTCAGAAACCCGAAATATAAGTAAAGTTAAATCGATGGAAAAACAAATAATATTTTGCGATACAATTAGCAATTTTTGAATGGTTTCTCTCGCACAGTACCGGGCCTATAATAAAACGCACAATTCACGGGCTGACAGTTCCAAGTTGGCTTCTACTTCGAAGCTATTCTCACGTTTAAAACAATTATTAATGAAGTGCGGAATTTTTGCACGGGATCATCGAGTATTTTTTAATCGTTTATTTATAAGTAGCTCGACCCATGGGAACATTCCGCACTTTGTAAATAAATGTTTTAAAAACTAATGTAACGTAATATTTTATCCTAACTTCGAATGATCAGCTCCTGAATGGTGCTTTATAGCAAAGTATACCGAGCATTGTGCACGAGAAAACATTGCTGAGCGTAGAGATTAAGTTTCACAGAAATTCAAATAATCACTTTAATTTCACTGTGGAATATTATTTCTTTCTTTATTCCTTCAACTTAATTTTACATAGTTTGAGTTCCAGCAACTGTTCGTATGTGAGTCATTGCTATTGAACAGAGTACCAGAAGTTTTCGCGGTCGTTCTCTCGTCGGTGCAGGAGTGGTTCTTATGAATGGGTATTACAAATGTATCGTTTACGAGCATATTCTTTCGAACATATTCTTAACGGAAAAGGTCCAAGAAACGCACATTGCTGGAATTTATTAAATTACATTTTCACCGTCCCAAAATCGCAACAGCTGGTTTGATTCGATGACAGATGCTGTGATGGACGGGAACTTCTCAAGATTTACTCTTCTAAAGGAAACATTCAATGTTCCAAGCGAAACAACATTCACAGCCTTTAAGGGACGGCGTATCATGTTGTTTTTTTCTCTTCAAATGAAACACATTTAACGAGCACTGAGCACATTTTTTCTTTCCTATTGACGTGTTCAATGTCAATAGCAAAGACTTCCTCACGCTCACGTACAAAAATCAACAAGCGAGCGAGATAGCGCGACTGCATTGGCGTGTGAGGTGGTTTCACGTTGCGACTCACCTGCGGCAGCCACCCCGCCCCTCCCGCGCCGGCGCCCCCGTCATGTGCAGCGGCTGCGGCTGCGGCCGCGGCTGGGCCGGCGCCTGCAGCACGTGCGCCTGGACACGCGGCGACTGCTCCCGCGCGGCGCGCGCTCAAGGCGGCGGCGGAGGCGGCGAAGGCGGCGGCGGGCGCGCGCGCAGCCCGCCCGGCCCCCCTCCCGGTCCCCCCTCCCGGCCGCAGCCCACGGCCCCCTCCTTCGGCGCGCCGCGGCGCGAGTGGCGGGAGAGGCCGCCAGGAGCCAGTCGACCAGCCGCGCCCCTGGGACCGCTCTCCGCGCGCTTCGGCGCCAACACGCGCCACTGGCGCACGCAAGTCATCTCTTTTACGATCGGTCCACCCCTACAGCTTACAGACCAACGAAAGTTACCACCAGAGGATTCTTTACTACTCAAATTTCTATTTACTACAATCGCTTGCAATACGTACTTCGATCCAAACATATTATTCGTAGGTAACAAAATGTTTTTGTACCGTTATTTCATTTCTATTAATTGTTTAAATCAATGCACTTAACACAAATGTACCAACGTTTTACAGACGTCCATACTTAAGAAAATGAAATGTCAAGTAAATTTACCGCTTTTTTGACGTTTGTGGATGTTCAAAGCAATTAGCAGATACCTGTTAATGTTTTTGTAATGATTTGTTGACTGCAGACACATCGCGTCTAACCAACATATTATACTTTATTTTTACGTAAGGTGTGCGAAATTTTTGGCACGATCGAGTTTGAGATTTTTACTGTTACCAGTATTTTGAGGCGAAAAATGCATGCAATAGACTAAAAAACAATCATTTCGCTCGCGACATCTTTTCTACGACAGTATATGCTGCAAATCCTGGTTTGTTTCTCTAGCCTTTGGATTTATCCAAACAAATCGCTGTAATTGTGAATGAACTTATAACATGTGGCCATGGTCTGGAAACGCATAAGAAAATAAAATATTTTTGCCCTACAATAATTCTTCTACAACTGCATCCTGCTTTCAATTTCGTATATCTAAATGTATGATGTCGATATCGACACTCCACGGCGATTGTTTGACTTCGCGAACATTGTTTTAAATTCGTAACTCAGTGGCAACCTACCTCTCGAGCGACGTGAGAATGGAGGTGAGATATGTGAAGGAATGCAGAAGGGGCGCAGAGACAGCAGAGGCAAGATGATGCGTGGTGAAGACGAGCAGAGAGGACGGACAGCGAGGACGGACGAGGACGAGCAGTGAGGACGAAAGGTTGTTAACGTTGTTTCGGATATGTTAATAAAAGACTTACTTCGCGCACATTTGACGTAAAAAATTGATTTTGGCTCTGTTCTATGATCCATACTCCGCTCATTTCAACGGATAAGTTGGAGATTAAAATGTTACATAACCCCCTCATGTACTACCTTAGCATATCAGTCCACATAAAAGAGTTTTCTCGTTGCTTCCTCTTTCTATATCTTAGCACAGTGGATAAGGACCTAACTCCACGAACGATGCCGATTTTGCTCGAAATAAATAAAAATATAAGCTAATTAATTCAAGGCAAACAGGAAAAGAGGAGGTTCCAGGCACATAATCTAAGGAATGATTTTTTTCTGTCCGAAGACCCTCTCCCTTCACATAAAACTTGGACTCGCAAGACAAAGAATCAAAGTTTTGGACAGTGATTTTGAAGCCCTCATCAGCGTCAAACAAATGTTCCAAAATGATCTGAGGTAAAAGTGAAAAGTGGATGCTTTATGCAAATTTGATAAATTTTATTAGGTGAGGAAATTGTGGATTTAGTGACTATTAAGAGACATGATATTTATAACTTTTTAGAATGGTAATGCACTGATTTTAATTCAAGAAAAGGATTGAGAATATATGTATATAATATATGTAAGAGTAGAATGTCAGCCAAAATTCACCCTCAAAAAATTAATAAGGAGATGTAATCAATGAACATGATAAACCTGCATCTGAATAATCGCATCATGGAAAGAAGGTACGGTACGTTGAAATTATCCATTGATGAGACATGTAAATTTCGCGTAGAATGACTAGAGGAATCACAAACACACAGAATGAAAAGTTGTTCTGGTGTAATTTTTGGATTGACAGCATTGCTGTATTGAAAAGTCCGTGTTATACAGCATGCATTTGTAATTATACCAGCCATTTAATAATACTTTCTATATCAGATTTTTCGGTACGTATTTTTAATAAAGAATCAAGTAATTTTGATTGTTATTAGGAATATTTAAAAAGGCATTCTTACTTATATTGACATTTAAGGATAGACACATTATAAAATGATATTCAGTGGCTTAAAATTAAGCAAAAACACTATGAACTGTTAGACAAATTGTAGAGAATCTGTAATGAGACTAAAATTGCCTTCAAATCATTCCCAACTGCGTAGCTCATTTCTGAAATACTTTGAATTTTGTTCACGCAATATTATGAGATTTACAGAGAATAATAAATCAGCATCCTTGCGTAAAATATTGCTATCGTTCTCTCAGAACTTGACATGTTAATCAAGACGTTGCTCGTAAATACTATCTCTAATCGCGTCGATGTTGCAAATTATGATGCAAAATTACAAATGCGTGAAATCGTAACTGGAATTGAAAATATCAATAAATTATATGCACTCTGGGAATGATACATATATTTCAATTACCAGAGTTCTCGTATTCTATACATGTTTCATCCTCTTTCGTGTGGACAAAATTTTGCGTACAACTGTTGCAACTACGCAGTTTGTCGGCTTTGCGAACTTTTGCTTGAGAGAGTATACATGAGGCTTTTCTCTCAGGGTTCTAGGGCTGCCAAGCTGGAAAAGTTAACCATTTTTGTGAGAGCCGTAAACCAACTATATTATCGAAGATAACTTTTTATAATTAAATCTATTCTTCAAAATTCAAACTTTAAATAATGTGATGAAGTAAATGAAATGAATGAAAAAAATGAAAAAAACATTAGTAGTTTTCGCGTAATTTCGAGTGAAAAATGAGAAAATTAAAAAATCACGTAAACACCATTTTCTCAGAAAAAAGGTTCAAGTATTTCCTTTAATATTTTTGCTCGAGTTCGCTTAATATTTGAGAATAGAATTGATCTACATTTAAATATCTGGAATTACCAAAATTCCAAATGTTTATTTCATTTTCTAACCGGCCCTAGAACTACAATCTTGAAGGTAGAGATATAATGCAATGTATTCCATTTCCACAATATTAGATAATCAAATCATTTGAGGCAATATGTTTTTAAAATATTTGAAATTGAGGAGTAATTTTAAATTAAATTCATGAGAATTTTTGGATTGCGATGCATTTCTGATATAAGATAACTTTCTCGCTTTAGGTAATGTAGTACGCCAATGGCCGACATGTTAGCTTTGTTGTGACTTTGAAATTTGAAGGTGGATGTTCGATTCTTGGCATCCAAGCCAATATTTTTTCTCCTGTTTTTCCTCTCGAATGTGCGCTTATGAATATGATGTAAATCTAAATTTCATTAAAACCTGTGAACGTTCGAAAATTGTGAATTCCAATCAGCTGCGCTTCTTTGCAAACACTGAGAATCCGTATCAGATATTGAAAAATGAAAAAAAAAGTTGCATCCTACTTAGTAAACATCACTTTATTTACATATTTAACAGTTTATTTAACGTCAAAAACAGTTAAAAGCTGTGAGTGACTTGCTAGGTGGAGTAGTGTTTGCACGTTTTCTTAATTCTGGGAACCCTTCTCTGAGCCATATACAAAGTTGAATACTGAATTCAGACAGAAATGAGCATTTTGGGAAGAATTGTTAAGAAAATATTCGCCCTGGTGTAATAAAAACAATTTGCAAGGGAATATCAGCTATAGATTTGGGTTCTTATCTCTCATCGTGCCCTTCGTGATGGAATTGACTTCCTGTTGCGACACCATGGAGAACGATAATTTGAATAACTATATTTCCCAATGAATTCTAGAAGTCGTGCACTGATAGTGAAGTTACATTTATGTCCAGAAGCAACGCAAGAGGCCATCTCAGCATTCGCTCAAATGGTTACTGAACAAAAAACCTGATTGAGATGGCGATAGTTGACCCAGAAGCTAGCAATACTTGTTACAAATTCTTTAGGACTACAGTCTAAATGGTAATTAATGCATTGAATATCATTGTTAAAATTAATATTACTTTCCTTTTTATTCTCGGTATAGTTTCTAATTGTATTGAAACAGTTATGCACCATAAAAAAGTTTACTTTGGACTTAAACTTTTGTATCGTATTTTTAATCGGTTAATGTGATCTGAAAATCAGTTGTAAAATGTGTTGTAAGTGAATTTTTTGTTGTGCGCTGTTAATACCGACACATGATGAATATGCTTAGAGTGTTATAGTTATAGCCATCGGCATTTGCTCAAAATATATTCTCACCCTTGATTAAGTCGTTTTTGACGAAAGCTGTAAATCGTAAATCAAGAGACAAGGTAATGGTCAAATTCATAGATTAGTGAAGAGAGCCTTACAAGAATCACGTGCTTGGGCTTTGCTTATTATACGTACAATTATTTTTTGTAATCTAAGTGTGGGAGATATAACATGTATTTCCCCAGAATATTATACTACATCTCATGCACGAGCACTATATGGTAAAAAAAGTAAGTAAAAAGTAAAAAAAAATATAGATTTATTTAATATTTTGTTCATAAGAATTGTTATTACGTAATGGCAAGGTAGTCACCCCCTGAGAAATAGGTGTAACGGCCGTTGTTAATGCGGAACAGGTACATGTTCCAATAGAGTTGTCAAACCTCTTCGGGTTTGCCCTAGAGACTTCGGAATTTAAAAATAATCTTCGGTCTCCCATTTACTATTGTTATCTAAGGGTTATCATTATTTAAAAAATAATGTCATTAAAAATCATGTAATTCACGGAAAATAATAATATTAAATATCTTTCTTCCAACTTAAAAAAAATGAAACAAAAATAAAAGGATACATTTTCATTACAGTTACTATTGGCATATTGGTCTAAAGGGGCCCCAAGTAGCATTATATTTCTACGCCTGTACGTAATAGTACCCTATCTCTATCTAAAATAAACTTGAAAATGGAATTTCAAATTAATATTTACTTGTCTCTTATATTTCAAAATATGTTGCAATCTCGCGGATGTCACATTTTCCCTTGATTTTTCAACAAAAATTTCTTTGATTAGATCTTCAAAGTTAAATTTTTTAAATTTATTAATTTTGTGTATAGAAAAGTTTGAACAGATTGTTCTGTGAAAAGAAAATAATTTATTTTTTCTGAAAATTAGAATGCATTGGGGATCTCCGCCCTTATGTTGATTCTATGAAAATTCGCCTTTGAACAAAATGTATTTTCACTTTAAAATTCTAGCATTGGGGATTCATAGGACCTTTTAATTTCACCCGTATGTTCCTCCAAGTGTATACTGTATTCTCGCACCATATTGTTCAAGTGTTAGGCTGAAAAAACTTCTTTCCGAAACAGGAATGATCAGAATGTTCCCGAAAGAAAATTTCATTAAAACTACCTCCTCCTGTCAATTATTTTACGGAAACTGCAACTGCACGGAGCGATTCGACCCTGCATTACACGGGGTGATTCGATGTGTGAGCGCTTGCGAGAGAATCAGTCATAATTGACCGCATTGAATGGGCGAAAGGAGAGACTCTGTTTCATTCAGAAGCTACTCACTCGGAATTTCCGTCATTTGGGGCGGCGATTGAGCAGCACATCTACTATTCCGTGAGACACGCACCACAGTAGAATGAATCACAACAGCTAGCGCTGCTCGCCGCTCGCGAGAATCTAACAAGTACGGCGACGCTAATCTCTTGTGTCACAAGTATCAGATTTCCAGGAAGCCGAGTTTCCTCACGAGAACACTTTACGTATCCTGCTGACACATCAGGAGCCACGTGCAATTGATAGATTAACGAGATAACGGTTTCCATTCCTTCGATGAAATTTTAAAGATTTGTACAAGAATGAACCTGCATAAATGAAAGTGAGACATCAGGTTACTAAATGAAATTTCGGATAAAAGTATGTTCATGCAGAGATGGAAATATTACATTTTGTACAGTCCGGCACCACTTGAATTCATTTTAATTTAGTGGTGCTACAACAGCGCGTACTTGCTCTTAATATTTTAACGACTACGTATTATTATAATACTTCTTGAACTGGGAAGAGTTTTCAACCAGTAACACTTTTTCTCATGAGGGTCACTAGTCTCCCGACCGGACTCAACAAATATTTCTTGAAGTGACAACCTTGAAGTTTGATACAAGCGTGCTAAACGGGGATGCTCGTTCTGACACAATATAGACAAAACAGCTGAACAATATAGACAAAACAGTCAATATTACAAATGCTAGTAGGCAGTCGTCTCCAGAGAGTTCGTATACCTGTCTACAGCAGTGAAGGGCAAGTTGCCAACCGATTAGGGACACGATTACAGAAATGTCTCTTGTCAATTGTCAGTGCGTTATATGATATTTCCCACCACATGATCATCTGCAAAAAGTTATCATCCATGACATACGTACTACATATCACATAAGTTTCGTAATATCGATTCCGAATCACTCTGTATTATCTCTTTAAACTCAGAATAGTTTACAATTGCATAAGAATTGTTGTGCGGAAGAAAAGACTTCACTTGCATTTGAAATATGTTTTTATTATTTTTACATGAAGCGTTGTAAATACAAAAGTGAAAATATAATATTCCTCGTGCCACATTGATCTAAGGAATGCCTACACAGTGGTTCGATTGGCAGGTTCACCTGCAGATTCTCATTCCGAGAAACATGATAAGACATTGATTACGGCATATCGTTATTAAGTTAGACCTAATTAAGGAGCAAATCAGGCAGATTTTGCACTTTTCAATCTTACTTCGTATTTCTTTGTAGTTTTGTTAATCAAAGACCAATGGAGCTACAAAAGCAAATGTTTTCTCGCATTATTTGACTTGGACAATTTCCGAAAATTTAGAGAGGTCAATGAAAATTAGGCCCGCGCAAATCTTTAAGCACCATTTTCTCTACAGGAAAAAGTACAAAGAAAAAATTTGGAGTCGTTTTTGAGAAAAAATACAAATTGACTATATTTCAAGCAAAAATATTTCCCAAACTTCTCGATTTCCCCAAAAATTGCACATTACCTTATATAGAAACCAAATTTATTAGAACAATTTCATTTAAGAATTAGTGGTGCTACAACAGCTGATATTTTCTTGCATTATTTGTAAGTGCTCCGCAATATTATACAACTACATAAACATGCAAATTTTTTTTCAGCGAGCAAAAATTATTTTCCGTACCAAGACTAGATTCCAGATTCTCTGAGTTAACTCACCTTCAGCCATACACTACGCTATAGAAGAACGGTAAGACTTCTCGACTAAAAAAAAATAAAAAAAAACAAACAAAACTATACATGAACGTTTTTTAAAAGAGTTGATTTTTTCCAACAGATTTTGTCTAAGGGTAAAGCATATATCTTCAATTTTGAAGTTTTGAAATGTTAACTTTCTGCAAATTTCAATTGATTGATTGATTAGTGATTCCGGCCGCGGCAACTGCTGAGGATATTAGTCCAGTAAGTGTAGTGCAAGTTTTTTCCTCGTGAGTTGGCGGCGATCTTCCGCCTCTGGATAGTGAGATCCGGCGCCGACCTACCTGTCAGCTGGCGGGGTATTTCCTATCCATGTATCCTCTCCCTGCGGGTCTCCTCTCAGCCGGAACAAGCTCTAAACTCACGACAGGTTTCCCGGCGTGGTAGTGTAGTGCATGTACGAGTAAGTGTAAGTAAGAGGCGAGGATAGGACAAGGAAGAGAAAGGAAAGATTGCGAGCGGTGATTGATTGATTGTTAGTGATTCCGAGCGCGTCAACTACTAAGATATTAGTCCCGTACGTGTTGTGATGATGGTAAGATGGTATGGTAAGGGATGGTAAGATCCGGCGCCTACCTACCGTCGGTTCGCGGGATTTTCTCCAATCAGGTATCTCCCACCAGTGGGGCACCACCCCAGCCAGGACAAGCTCTAAGCTCCCGACCGGTCTCCCGGCATGTGTGGTAGTGTAGTGCATGTTTGTATAACTGTGTGTAAGGGAAGAGGACAGGACAAGGAAGAGGAAGGAATGATCGCGCGCGGTCCGTTGCCCGTTTGTTAGGGTACTGCTCCGGCATTCGCCTGGTGATGATCGGAGAAACCACCGAAAACTACAGATCAGAGCAGCCGGTCACTAGAATTCTCCTCCAGACAGCAACTGAATTCGACCTAGCTGACAAGCTAGTGTCGAAAATCCTGTCACCGTCGGGACTCGCACCTAGGACCTCCCGGTCAGAGGGACTGCAGTGACATCAGTTGATGCCCTGAGCCATTTCTCCCAGTATTGCGAGCGGTCCATGGCCCGTTTTGTAGGGTACTGCTCCGGCATTCGCCTAGTGTTGATCAGTGATACCACGGAAAACTACACACTCGGTGTGCTGAATCCGGATTTGCTTACCACTTTTACATACCACGTACGTGTTTTGCGCCACGCTGAAAATAAATATTTAAGTTTTAATCATTTCTTGTTCTGAGCATATTTCGAAATCCGGAAACTCTGTGAAGTAGGATAAAATATTAATTTCACTGATACCGTAAAATGATTATTCAAACTCGCCGTAGGAAAAACTATTTTCTCGTCCGCTTTCTTGAAAACGAGCGATGGATTGACTGAAGTTTACGTTCCAGGCGAGTGTTATCTCATATTAAACACCAACAGTAGTTTGCCATCATGGAAAAGACCCATCGACTCTGGTACCTCATTTCCATCTGTTTCATTTTCTGATGAAATCTCTCTCACCCTGGCCTTCACTTTGGTGCTCAGTTTTCCGGGAAGTATTTAAGACAGGAATGTAAAAAAACTTAATTTTAAGCTCACATTACATCCGAGGGCCTTAAATATGTCGAGCATTGTTTCAACAATCTGTTTATATTAGACATCTTTCACATTGCCTAGAAAATTATTGATTGCATCCTTCAATGAGTACCATGCTTGAAATTCTACTCCTGTCATTGTGCTTTTACGAGTAAAACTGGCATTTTTAATTTGTTGTCGAATCTACGGGCCATCGAAGATACGTTCTCTCACTTTGCTTGCTGATAACAATAGAAACATTCCACAAGATATGGCACTTCTGGCACAGAGCGAAGTCGCTTGCCTTTCTCCAAAGAGGTCCGAGGTCGATTCCTGGACAATCTCATGTGAAATTTCTTCCAACAAAACGAGTTTGCTTTCTTTTCAGAGACAAGTCCAATCCCTGTGAAACGTTCTAAACCCCACCCCTATGCTATTTCCTTCCCAGTTCTGGCGGCTGGGTAGTGACGCAAGAGCGCGTGCAGTGTAAGAGGCTCGTACGCGGAGACACTACTTAACGGTACTCTTGACAACTGACTGTGGCGAGACTTGGCAGAGATAACGAATCTTAAGGGGGGATTACTCCTAAGCGCAAAGCGCCCAATGCTCGACAAGGGACTTGGAGACGCATTGTGATGATCTAGACGCAACAAATTCAAAAGAAAAGTAATGTTTGCCCTCACAATGTTTTGTGAGTCAATAAGAGTGCAATTATTTTTTTTTTGTTCTTAGCACTAAGTTTCTTGTCAGCCAATCTGTAACTTCTCAATATTTTTCTATGACTCTGGAGTTCCATTGACATAAGAAACATGGAAATTTGCGGTGCCCTCCTTAATGTTCTAATAAAATACCGCGCACCTTCAGATAACTGCATTCTGGTGTTCATTAAATTAATTTTTTTCTATATTATACAAATGTTGCTTCGTTTCTTTGAGATATGTAAAATGTGCTATTAAAATTGAAGCAAGTTCATTCAGATTGTGCAGAATAACACCTTTTAGATTTCTTTTATTAGTCAATGAAAAAACTCCAATCTCTTGGTTTACGCATATGATTTTCCTAGACGGCCAATTAAGTTGGGAATGTCCGTACAGAACCCAAGTTCCTCTTCCTTTGCAAAATATTGTTTGACGTCTTCCTGTTATCTTTCTCAGAAAAAAGACGTTCCTCGGTCTTAAAATTGTTTCCTTTGGACCCTAAAAGCTCTCTGTTTTGAAAGACTTCATCTATTTTGAAAGACCCAAGTTACGTATCAAATCGTTTAATTGGGTTTGTGTCAATGATGTGGAGTGTGTTCTTCTAACTCTGAGAAGTTGTGTAGAGCATGTTCATCTGCACTCGAAGAATATAAACTGGTAATACTCCCTAGTAATGTTGTAGGTTGTATAGGAATTGGAACTTCTGGTCCATGTGGCACGAGTCTTATTGCTGACGACAAATTAAGATAGAATATGGCCCCCTTATTCTTCTTATTATAAACAAATACTTTGTTAAGACCAAAATAACAATCGTTGGAATGATTTCGTTATTCTCGCCAAGTTATAGAGACACCAAACTGCATAGATGAACAAAGTCCATTGTACCTCTGTCTAAAATTTGCTACGCAAGTTTTACAAACGATATTTGGAGCAAATTTTTTGTCATGATCTACCAATTTAATTTTAAAATGTTCCAGGCACAAACTTTTTATGATTGGGGAAATATTTATTTTCTGCTTCTTGATCACATAACATCTACATATATAACAAAAACAATTTTGTTTGTTCGCACAGCCTCTTCTCAACGTACCACTCAAACTTACCATTTTTCCATAAATCAAAATCCCAATCACACGATACACGTTTAAAACAGACCCACCAACACGTGCCCTTCGAGGGGGAGGGGCAGGACTGTGGCGAGGCGTATTGAAGGGGCAGGGATAGGGCAGCGCGTTCTGCGCTGCTTAGAACGTTTCTTTATAAAAATCGAAGGCCAAGGAAAAGAACCCGTTTATACTGGAGATAGTGGTTGTAACATACGTAGTAGTTTTTAATTGGTGAATCAACGAGTTCAATCTCTCACAGGCATCTCTCTACTTGAACTATTCCAACGTAACATGCATCAAAAATGTTTATGTAAAATAAATATTATGCAAACTCATACGTGATACACCAGAACTAAAATAATTTTCTGATTCAGGACATTCGATTTGACATGGGAAGCATAAAATGGTTTTTGCCGCAAAATCTTCGCAGGCCAGTGCTACCGATAAGAGCAGCCGCCGCTAGATTTCTCTAGACAGCGACTGAATTGGGCCCTAGCTATGTAGCTAGTACGGAAAATCCTGACATGGTCGGGACTCGAAGCTGGGACTTTTTATTTATTTATTTATTTATTTATTTATTTATTTATTTATTTATTTATTTATTTATTTATTTATTTATTTATTTATTTATTTATTTATTTATTTATTTATTTATTTATTTATTTATTTATTTATTTATTTATTTATTTATTTATTTATTTATTTATTTATTTATTTATTTATTTATTTATTTATTTATTTATTTATTTATTTATTTATGTATTTATCAGCTATATATTGTTGGCTTTATCCCTCAATATACCCTTCCCTGCCGTTAGAATATGGAGAACAACAATTTGAATAACTATATTACCCACAGAACTCTTAGAAGACGTGCACAGATAGTGAAGTAACATTTATCTCCAGAAGCAAAACAAGAGGACTTCTCAGTATTTGTGCGAAGGATCAGTGAAAATGGACGAAAACCTGACCGAGATGGGGGTCATTGACCCTGAAGTTGAGGTTCAATACTTGTTACAAGTTGTTTAGAATTATACAGTTCAACTGGTAATTAATACATTTAATATCATCGTTAAAATTAATTTTACTTTCCTTTTTGATGCTCGGTATAGTCTAATTTTTAGAAACAGTTATGCAGCAGAGAAAATTTTATTTGGACTTTAATTTTTGTATCGATTTTAATTGTTTGTCATCTGGCAATTTGTTATAAAATAATGTGAATGTCTTATATGTGAACTTTTTATAGTGAGATGTTGATACTGGCACCTACTGAATATGATTAATACGTTGAGTGTTATAGTTACAGACATCAGTTTTAGCTGAAAATATGTTCCCACACTCGAGTAAGTCATTTTTGACCAAGACCACTGAATTGAAAATCAAGAGGCAAGGTAATGGTAGAATTATTAGTTTAATTAAAAGAGGCATACAAAACCCATGTTTTTGGGATTTGCTTATTATTAGTAAAAGTCTTTTGTGTAATCTGAAGATCTGAGCTATAGGATGTGTATATGTAAATATTATGCCATATCTCAGGCGAGAATGAGCATTCCCAAAGAGTACACAAGTAGCAGTATGAAGGCAGACTGAATTTGAAAGAATTCTTAACTGTTTTTCCTCATTTACTATTAATTTATTACGGAACCAATTTGATTTTTGGTTGGTTGGTTAGTGATTTTGGGGGCGTCAACAGCTTAGGTCATTCATCCCGTAAGTGTAGTGTATGTTTTTCCTCGGGAGATGGCGGTGATCTTCCTCCGCTGGATGGCGAGATCCGGCGCCGGCCTACCGTCGGCTGGCGGGGTTTACTCCTAACCAGGACTCTCGCACCACCGGGGCACCGCCCCAGCCGGGACAAGCTCTAAGCTCCCGACCGGTCTCCCGGAATATGTGGTAGTGTAGTGCATGTTAGTGTGTGTGTGTGTGTGTGTGTACGGGGAGAGGATAGGACAATGAAGAGGAAGGAAAGATCGCGCGCGATCCGTGGCCCGGTTATTAGGGCACTGCTCCGGCCTGGTGTTGATCGGAGAAACCACAGAAAACTACCGATCATAGCAGCCGGCCGCTAGACTTCTCCTCCAGACAGCGACTGAATTCGACCTAGCTGAAAAGCTAGTGTTGGAAATCCTGCCACCGTCAGGACTCCTATCTAGGACCTCCCGGTCAGAGGCGCTGCAGTGACACCAGTTGATGCACTGAGCTACCGCTCCCGGTAGGAACCAATTTAAATATCTGATATTGAACCATTTACGGTTTCTTTATTGCAAAGAATATTCGTATCATCTGAAAAGAAAATTTATTTCGTTTCGAATCCTCGAGGGCATCGTTTACATACTTTAGGAAGAGAATAGGGCCTAGAATCAAACCCTGTGGGACCCCTTGTATAATTGGCAATGAATCGGAAAAGCGTGTATATAATGTATATCATTCCAGTACGACATTTCTACTCTCTGAGTTCGATGTTTAAGATAACCAATCTGAGAAATATCACGAATTCCATAATAATGTAATTTTGAAAGTAAAATGTTATGATCAATGACGTGGAAAGCTTTTGAAAGATCTAAAAATATTTCAATAGGAGCTTCATTTTGATCTATGAATAAGGGGACATCTTTATGAAAAGAAACTATGGCTATTTCCGTAGATTTTGAGTTTCAAAATCCATGTTGGCAATCTGAAAACGCTTCGTTACTGTGAAAGGTTTCCTTTCGTATGTACAAATGTATCTCTAATATTTTTGAATAACTGACAAAAGATAAATTGTCCGATAAATTTTAATTTTTTTCCTTTTTTGAAGAGCGACTTGATCTTAGCTGTTTTGAAAATTTCTGGAAATATTCTGTTGCATAACGATGCATTAAACCTGAGAATTTACGGGATTATAATGGCAGTTGCACAAGCCATTAACAAACAATTCAGAAATTCATCCAAACCGAGCGAATATTTAATTTTTAGCCTACCAATTATTTTGAGTATTTCATGGGAAGATGTTTCAGAAACAAACCCGCTGTGAGTCCTAGACTTCCTGGACAGAACCAGTGCAGTCACATACGTTGATGCCCCGAGCCACCTCTCCCTGTGCAATTTTCGAAAACAACGGAGAGGTCTCCGAATATGGGACTAGCACCATATTTTTTACCGTCCCTTGATACACACGAGGAGAAAATTTGAAGAAAAAATGTGATGCTGGTTTAGAGAAAGAAATTTTTTAAAAAAATGTAAAAATTGCCTACATTTTGCGCAAAATTACGCGAAAACTACCCATATTTTCGAAAAGTTGTACATATCTTTATTTTCAGATCTGTCAATGATGAACAAATTTCATTCAGAAACAAATCTTTATCTTCAATATTATAGTTGTAGAAAGATGGTCAAAAAATTGTACTTTTGCAATTTTCCAAAAATCTCGAATTTCTAGGAACATGTGACCTGCACCATTCTGTTAAGCTTAATACAATTTAATATTCAGATTTAAGCAAGCATCGTAACTGAATTAATACAAAATATTTGTCTTAATAATTCTAAAATTATATTAAAATGAAATGTTATTCGTTTATATTAATTTGTGTGAAAATTTACAGTATTGTGTAAACCACGGTACACGTGTTCGGCCTCCCAGATAATAGAGTTGTTTTTTCATTGATGGAGCGTCATAGAAAGTTTTGAGAACACCGTCCTTCTAAGAACCTCTGTGTTATTGTTCTCAGATGCCATAGTTTCCTGTTCGTGGCAACAGGCTTTATGGTCTCTTGAACAGAATGCTCTTAATCAAACCGTGCGTGGTGCAGAATCCTGCAAACCGGAGCGTGAAATACAATGTACATCTGATACAGTTTTTTAACATTCTTGTTCTTACGATTTTTAAATATTGTAATTTAATAAATTTTCAAAGTTCAATGAAAGTAAACACAGCCAATGAGTTTGTGCCTGAAAGTGAGCTTTTGAAATAGGATAATTTAAAATTCAAATGATGTTTGTGAGAGATCATCGCGAGTATTAGAATTACTTTTACTACCGCGTGTGCTGCAGGTACAATACAGAATATTTCGCGTTCAACTTTAAACTATTAACCAGCAAATTGGGTCAGCCATTAATTAAACAATTAAATAAAAAATAATCGTACTACACGACGTTACTATGATTGTTAGTCGACTGCTTCAAGGTCATGTGTATTAGCATCTTATTTGGTTTTTCTCTTTTTTCAGAGCTTGCAAGCGTTATAGACATTTCACCTAAAACATGACAGTATCACAATCGGGGTTAACTTTAAACAAAGGAGTAACTTTAAACAATGGTATTAATTTGTTGCTGTAAGTTGAATTATGTTTGCCGTGTGTTATGATCTGGTTTTGTATTTTTCCTGATGTCAGAATTATAAGCTGTTATTTTATTCGGAAATTGAATGAAATAATTTTTTTCTATAACTTATATCGTCATCAATTTTTATTCTAAAAATCTCTCCCACAAGATCTTTTCAATAGAATAATATCAAATCGAATTTAATTACATCAATGAATATGGATGAATCACTGACGTATGACTAACTCGGAGTAAGTAGAAAGTGCATTAAAAATCTGATATTCGCTACCAAAATACATACAAAATACACTGTGTTTTACTTTCTCACCATACTACATTCGTATTGTAATGCTATTACGTTGCGTATTGTAATGCAGTAGAGCAAGATGCGATTTTTCGTCAAAAACTCGTTTTGTGGGGCCTTGATATCGAAACTATTTTGCTACCGCTGCACATACATTCCTGCATTATTTGTAACATTTACAATTTTCGAAAGTTCAAAAATTGTGCAATTGTTGAGAGTGCAACGAAAATGAGACCTGCGACATTGCTGAATCCTAGAGAAAACATAAAGATACTACTGGTGCTTAAACAGCACTTACTTTTTCGCATTATTTGTAACAACCACGCAATATAATAAAACTACATAAACCTGCAAACGTGTATCCAAACTACAACAATTTTTCGTAAAATTGTACTGTCATTATTCTAAAATCTGTTTTTGAAGAACAGATTTCATTAAGAAAACTGTCATTATCTTCCTAATTGTAGAACGAAAAAATTTGAACATTTGCAATTATCAAAAATTCAGAGATTTCAACGAAAATGTGAAAACGTTTTTTTACACTATTCGAGGAAAATGTTTAATCAACACATTTGGAGTAATTTTTGAAAAATTTTTTAAAATGGTCTGAGGCTTCATATAAAGTACCCCCCAAAATCAAAATATTTTTTTCAAACTCGCAAGACTTTGAGGCCGAACAGATCGATCGTTGAATATGAATTCGTCTGAACTGTTTAGGCTCCATTGTTGGCCACAGACAGCCCGTATTTTTGCTGCAGCATAGAAATACTTTCTCTATTCCATGTAAAGTATTTTCAGTTAATATCAAGGAATGGAAGGAAAGAGGAGAAAGGACATTCACGTTTAGACAGTTGGAAATAGTTCAAGATCGTGATTCGAGGTGCAGAGAGGTTTCAAACAGACGTTAAGGTCAAGGAGGAAGCTTTCTCCTGAATTCCATTTTCTGGACTGTTGTCTTCGTCTCGTTGACAGAAGGAACACATTTTGTACATTTTTTCAATATCAGAGTTTTTCTGTGGGAAAATCGCCGTTTTGCCGCCACTGTACAGTACTCTTTACTACGTAAGTAGTATGTGAGAAAGTAAAAAGCTCCGACTTAAGAGATGTTCACTGTTCCCTCTTATCGTAACGAACGAGAGAGATACGGCTCACATCCGCGAGAACATGGCGAACAACACTGGCTTGCGAGCGGAATAGCGTCGTATTTATAACCTGACACTTTTTAGACCCAGTTACGCTTCGCTACTCGTGTCAAATTTCACGACGAGGCTCCGGACTTCGGTCTACGCGATTAGCATTATATAACATTCGGTCTATCCAAAGTATTTTATTCCCAACTATTTTTACCGATCACTTTCCACTTCCCATTTGTGGGGCTCAGAGAGAAACGAGGCTAAGTGACATTTTTCATTACTGAGATATTTGCATTCAAAGTTAAACCTGAAATACAAAATTCTATTAACATTATTATAATTGTCTATCCATCACATTAGTAGGTTCTTGTCTTGGTTATCTTGTTATGTACTTATCATTTTCCAGTCTTTTTCAGAGTTTTAAACATTTCATTTTTTAAATTTGATAGACTACATTGCATTGTATACCGTAAGAGGAAAAGTAGTCCAAGTGAAAAATTAATTTCCTACATCAATGGTTCTCAAAGATTATTGAGTTAAATTAGTCAAAGTAAGAACAAAATGAATGATGATGATGATGATGAGGAGGAGGAGGATGATGAGTTGAAGCAATAAAATAAGTTTTGCATTAATAATTCAGATATATTATTAATAGGAAGACTACGTTTTCAAGTATTTTTAATGTTAAGTATTTTGACTTTTACAGAAGGATAACAATAAATTGATAACATAATGAAAACTCTTATATTTGTGTTTTTTTTTCTTTCTCATTATTCATCTTCATCACTAATCAGTTCATCATTGCTTCCATCTTCAGTAAAATATTCCCTGCCAGAAACTGTTCTTGTAATCATTAGTACAAGTCGTACTAATACACCCCTGTGTGGTGTATAATACTTACCAGAACCGTCCAGTAGTGCCTGTGTTACACGAGCGTTGCACTGACGCGGAACGGACTATCTTATGGGGAACGACCAAGAGCGCATGTGTGGCATTTTTTTAAAAAAATTGTTGCGTCTACTTTGACGCAACGCGTCTCCAAGCCCCTTGGGGGGCGTTGAGCTTTTTGCGCTTTTCGGAGTACTCCTGCAATACTAACAGCGCTTTTGGAGTAATCCTCCGTTAATATTATGTCTGTCGCGTCTCGTCGCAGTCAGTTGTCAAGAGGACTGCCAGGTAGCACCTCCGCGTACGCGCCTCCCACCACGCACTCCTGCGTCACTGCCCAGCCGCCAGACTTAGGAAGGAATAAGGATAGGGGTAGGGTTTAGGACACTTCTCAGGGGTTGGACTAGTCCCTGTGAAGCAGCCAAACTCGTTTTGTTGGAACAAATTTAATATGAGATTCGACGGGAATCGAACCCGGATCGGTGATGAAAGGCTAGCGACTTAGCAATGAGCCACGAGTTCAGCATTTCGCATAAGATACCGTCTTAATCTACGCAGCGCGTTACTTCACGCGTGTCAACGCAACGCTCGTGCGACACAGTCCTAAATAGACTGTTATCTTATTTCTGTCTATTATATCTGAAATATTTCGTGTTCTAGTAGTCACGACAACAAAATGAAAACACCGCCACTTAGACTTATCTTAGACTTAGAAAAATCAAATCCGTTCGTTTACCGTTACAAATAAGTTTTCTATAATTCGGCAACGAAAATATCTCGTTTTTGAAATCTTAATCTCTCGCTTTTTAAAATTTATTATTATTATTATTATTATTATTATTATTATTATTATTATTATTATTATTATTATTATTATTACTATTTTTTCATCTTTCAACTATTAATAGTTAAATAGTTGGGAAGGGATTCTGAAACTCAGGAAAGCGTGTGCAGATGATTTTCTCCCACCATACGTCACATACAGTTTTTGACTAAATAAATAAATAAATAAAACATTTTAAACAATATACTACCTTTCCTCCAACCGAAACAACAAATCTTCGATGCAGTTCTTTTGGACAACAGAAGTCAGCAGTCGTAAGAGACAGGACTTTGATTCTTTTTCCTCTAACAGTATTTAGTATCTAGTGTCCCAATAAGCACTTTTTGCCTCAAAATGTCACTTAGCCTCGTTTTCCCCTGAGCCCCACATTTGACGCTACGCTGCGCGAAGTTGCGGACGAGACTCCGGCATTCGCCCTGAACTGTTCAAATGAGACTGTCCGACGTCCAATTACCAACGCATTTTATGCTCAAATACATTTTTTAATAAATTAAAACGCACTTCCTTTTGAACGTCGAAACAAAACGCCCTCGTTCCCACTGCCCGTTCCTCGCACCGATCTTTTGACCCTCCTTACTTGCGTGATTATTTACATGACCCGTTAAGATAAGCAATATGACCCAAAAATTGTTTTCCAAAGTGTATTTTTAAATTAAACGTGTGTCTGGATATGAATGACAAAACGTTATTAAACAGATTCTCTAAATATTAATTGGAGAACAGGTTTAATTTTAAGCAACTGATACTAGGGTTAGAGTTTGATCTATAATTATTTTCTTGTATGAATAATAATTATTCATACAAGAAAATAATAATAATAATAATAATAATAATAATAATAATAATAATAATAATAATAATAATAATAATAATAATAATATTTATTATTATTATAGACAATTATTGTCAAGTTTAGATAATTTTTTGTAACAACATTTTTGTGAAAGGCGTTTTTTTGTTTGAAAGGTATTTACTAAGTATATCAATTTGGATTAGAAAAATGTTTTTTAACAGACCTTGAGATCAAAGGAATTGTACAGTGAGTTTTCTTGTTGTTTTGTATTGGAGTGCACTTTTGTTGTGTTTTCTTGCAGCACAAAATTTTCTTTGCTTTCGAGTGTAAAGATTTAGGTTTTGTATTATTGTGTGACAATCGAGAAAGATTATGAAGTGATTCACTTATCCTTTCTTTCTCTTACTTGGTAACAAAACAAATTATTGTAATGGTTTTATTGTCTAATCTGTTCCGCATATAATTGTATTAACAATGTATAGAACAATAAAATAGAAAATACAAGAAATATTATAGGAAATATTTATAGATTATATATATATATATATATATATATATATATATATATATATATATATATATATATATATATATATATATATTAGGGTGGCCCTTACTATAAAGGCTGAATTTTTTTTCATTATTTTAAGCGCACAACCTTTACGTATTTCCCTTTTATCATAATTTTGAAATATACAAAATATTACTCCATTGTATAAAGTTTAACAAGTGCCTCATCGAGCTTGAAAAATGAAGAAAAGAGGATAAGAATGCTAAAAAGTAAGCATTTAAAAATATGTATTTACTCACTTAAATTAAATGTGCAATTTTACTACAGTTATCAAATACAAATAGTAAATGACATTATTACACAGGTGCGTGGAAAGAATAGTTTTAATAATATATTTTCAAGTTATATTCTTTCAAGGGTAGCTTTCTTGCTGTCAGGGTATTGTTTTCTGTGGTCTTACACACACGAGTATATATTGTTTTTGCTCTTCATCCACTGTTAAGAGACCATTAAAATCCTGCATCAATTTCACCCCTCTTTCTGATACACCATGAACAACATTGAGAATCCGGAACGATTCTTGTGCTTTTAAATAAGAATGATCCAAAAACCCCTGAGATTTGGGCTATGATTCAGAAAGCCAATATCAACATTCAATTCATTCATAAGTTTACACTTCTAAGGGAAATGAAATCTTATATTGTTTTTTCTGAAAACCAATACAACAATGAAATTTAATATTATATCAAAATTTCGAATGACTTAATTTGCAGATATTTATTAGAACACACACTGTTAAACATTTTATAAATTATAAATTTGACGGTCTTATAAAATCAAAGAAACATGTTTACATATATATATGTAACTATAAATATATATATATATATATATATATATATATATATATATATATATATATATATATGTGTGTGTGTGTGTGTGTGTGTGTGTGTGTGTGTGTGTGTGTGTGTGTGTGTGTGTAATTGTTTCATAAAAATGACCTTGTCAAAAGTTATTTCGAAATATTTTTCTTTCAATTTCTCGTAATACATAATTTTAAAATCAATTTGAAAACCACATGACGTTGTCGGCAAACACGCATTTATCTGTTGAATCTCCGGGTCATTTGGCATTTCCTGATTTCTCATATAAAAATTATCGTCTTCTCGATATTCTTTGAAGATAAAATGCCTAGACGAAGCGACCGGCTTGATGACACCGTTATGCTCTTCTCAGAGACGTGCACCCACGGCCGTCTGATCCAGGCAACTCAATAGGCGTTCCACTTATTTATTCCATTTTCCGTGAAAGGAAATCCTTCGTTTTTGTATTCTGGTATTCTTTGTCTTCTAAGACTTCTTCTGCGTCATCTTCTTCGTCGTCCTCTACGTCTTCCTCTGCGTCTTCCTCCACGTCTTCCTCCACGTCTTCCTCCACGTCTTCCTCCACGTCTTCCTCTACGCCTTCCTCTCCGTCTTCGCCAGGGCAGCTTAAGCAGAGTGAATCGGGAGCGCGGAGCAGTGTTGGTTACCGAGAGCGCGACACCGGAGCCCGAGCGTTGCGCGGCTTGCGATAACCTCTGTCACAATGTCCCGATAACTCTAGTCCAGGAAACATGGAAGTCGATTCGAGCTCTTCGCATGGAAAAGCCTCCTCACAGGCAATGGAGCATGACAGGAAAAGTATCTTTCCGCACATGGTGGCAGTTGTACCAAATGTTAAGTTTGCAAAAACAAGCTTAATCACATGAAGTTTAATTTGCAACAACGTTATTCGGTTAATGATGCTGCTGAATATGACAAGTACTCTAAAGAAAAATGTAAGGGAGTTTTGAGTGCTATTAGAAACAATGCGTTTCAAGAAGTACGTTTTGCATACATATTGATGTTCCTATATTGTTTTAACAGTAAAATAACACAATATAAAATAGGCTAAATTCATTTATTTTAAAACTGTCCCGTTGGGAAAGAAGAACCTCTCAGTCTTCTTTAAATTTGCTTCAGTGTCAAACATTCACGAAACGTCGAAATTTGGAGAGTGTGTAGATCTATTCAGAACATTGTGTTCGGAATGTGAAATCCGATTTAAGGATTTTTTGGATTTATAATTAGAATTTAATGTTTGCTACAGATTTTTCTCTTGATATAGTTTTTTCCTTGTGATTTTCAATTAGAAATAACTGATTTGGAGTGTGACACTGAATTAAAAGAAACATTTCGAACAAAAAAATCATTTATTAGAATTTTATGAGAACGTCACTCAAAAACGTTTTCCGAATCAGCATCGGAATGTTGCTCGAATGTTAGGTCTGTTTGGATCAACATACAAATGTGAACGGTATTTTTTCTTTGAAAATTTGTAAATCTCCAATGAGAAAGAAGAATAATCATTGATTTACATTTAGCTTAATTTTTTAATTTTAATCTCATTTACTGTCAGTATTTCCGTTATAAGTTTATATAGTAACATTTTTTCGGTAACCTTTAGAATATTTTTTCATAATCAGCAGCATGATAAAGTGTAAGGTAGCAGCAATTAAATTTCTTAATATGCTTTTTATTTTCAAATCACAAAAATGTGTGTATCTAGTAAATGTTTCAATAAACGTTACAAAAATATTTCACTGTTGTTCTGTCGGAGAATCCTTTCCCAGAGCAGTGACACATTTTCAGTCCGAGAAATGAAATATACACCCAAAAAAACAAGTCGCGGCCCACTGTGACGAAAACCGACGATAGATAAAAGATGACGTAATCTGCTCCGTCTGCCGCTTGAGCGGCTAGAAAGAGCAGGGAGTAAGCAGCGGCTCCTTCTCGGAGCAGATCGCTGGGCGGCCCTGCTCTACGTCGTCATCTACATTTTCCCTTGTCTTTCTCTTCGTCTTTGTGTTCGAAACATTCCTATAGGTACTGGAGTTTAATCAGCGCCACTTACATAGTGTAGCGTCGTGTCGCTAAAACCAACGTGGGCACGCAGCGTGGTGCCCACCGGATGCAGAGACAATGGCAGAAGCTATGACGCACGGGTTTTTTCCGACGGGGTGTGCGGGCGTTAGGGCGGAGGCAATGGAGGCGGCGGGCAGCGTCGCGAGGGCTATTTAAGGGCTGTGGAACAATAGCTCTTCCTTCGGTACAGACTCGCTACCTGGACGGCGAGGAGAGCGGACGCACCTGAAGAGCGCTCCGCCCACCGAGGGACCGTCAGCCGTCGCGGGAATAGTCAGCCCTTTTTAGGGCTAGAAAAGAGCAAAAGGCCGTGCTTCGCCCTTCTAAGGGCGCCTTCATATAGAAACAGCCCTTTTTAGGGCTTATTTATAAAAGCCCTTCTAGGGCTTTTATAAGTCAAGATGTCGTCGCCAGCAAGTTCAACCGCGTCGACACCGTTCCAAACCCCGCGCACGGGGGGCGGAGCGGGTGCGCGCGGAAGGACGAGCGGGCGAAAGACGGAGCGGGGTACCGTAAAGCGAAGAAACGGTTCCCCATCAACTGAGCGAATCTGCTCTAAAAGAACGCCTTCTGCCCACAGGAGGACAAGGAGCGGGTCGCAGGAACCAGGGCCGTCCACGTCGGCCGCCGCGCAGCCCGCCGCAGACGCAGCCACGCCGCCCGCTGACGCGGCGCCCGCCGCCGCCAGCACCACGCCGCCGCCCGCCACAGCGGGCGCCACGACGCCTGACGCCGCACCCGGCGCAGCAGGAGCAGCCATAGAAGAGGAGGATGGCGAGTTCACGCTCGTCACCCGCCGTCGCCGCCCATCCCCCATCTTTCTGTACGGGGTGGCCGACATTTTCGGGCTCCTCGAGGTCTTGCGAGCGGCCGGCGGCGACGCCGATGTCACCGCAGAGGTGGCCGGCGACGCTGTTAGGGTGCGCTGTGAGACCATCGGGGCGCACCGGGATGTGCTGGCCGCCCTGGAGGAAAAAGCTGTGGAGCACCACACGTACTCCACAGGAAACGAGAAGGTCCTGAGGTATGTCCTACGGGGCATCCCTCTGGAACTCTCCTTCCAGAGCCTGCATGATAACCTGGAGCGTATTGGTTTCCAGGTTAAGAAGCTGGAGAGGATGACCACGCAGCGGCCGGGACGACGGGGCCGGCCTATCCCGCTGGTCATCGCCACGCTGGCCGACACGGAGCGTCACCGGGCGCTCCTCCAGGTAGAGTCGATACGTGGGCTCCGCGTTCGCGTGGAGGGGTATCGGCCACCGCGCGGGCCCACGCAGTGCCACAATTGCCTGGATTTCGGGCACGTGGCACGAAACTGCAAGCGCCGCACGCGCTGCAGGAAATGTGGGGACGCCCAAGACGCGGAGCAGTGCCCGCTGGGACCAAACCCCCCAGTGGAGGAGCGTAGCTGCTCCAACTGCCTCGGCGATCACCACGGCGCAAAATACAAGGGTTGCCCCGAGTATAAGCGCCGTTGTTTCAGGGGCAATGCAGCTCAGCAGCAGCGGCACGAGCGACAGCAGCGGAACCGCCAACGACGCGCCCGCATCAGTGAGAGGCGAGCGGCCGACACGCAGTCGGAGGCGTCGCGTTCTCCCTCACGGGAGCGCGAACCTTCGCGCCGCCGCACCTCTACGCCCCCGCCGCAGCCACCACCGCAGCCACCGCGGTCTCAGCGTTCGCGACGCGAACGCCCACGCGCCCAGCAGCAGCAACGACGCCAGGAGCGGACGTACGCGGACGCCCTGGTCCCACGCACCCGCCCACCCCGGGAGCGCCAGCCGGCGGCCCCCGACGCGGCCCGCGAGGAGCGCACCGCTCGCGTGGAGCGGCGGAGGAGGCCGGCGGAGGCAATCCCCGCTCCCTCCTCAATGAGCGAGCAGGAGCGCGTGTTGCACAGCACCATAGATGATCTCGCCCGCAACGGGATCGATTTGGTGCGAGTGACGCAGGCGCTCATGCGAGCCGTCACCGGCCGCGACCCAGCTGAGTGGCCGGCGGCCATACTCAAGGTGGTAGTGTCGCAATTACTTGCGCACTCTCACGAGATGACGGCGGCCGCTGCGGCGGGAGCAACGGAGGAGGCACGCTCTCCCTCGTCCTCACCTCACACCACCCCCGCACCCTAAATAATGGCTGTTTCTCCTTCTTTTTACAGGAATAGCTGCACCGTTGCGTATTGGAACTGCAACGGCATCAGCTCGCGGCCGAAGCAGTCAGAACTTCACAGTTTTCTCGCTCGGCATAACATTTCTATTATGATGCTGGGTGAAACATGGCTGAGCCCGCATCTTTCTCTTTCTATTCCAGGCTTCATCTGCTACAGGAATGACAGAGCGGCACCAGCACCAAACACGACGAATCCCCACATCGGAGGCGGAACTGCTATACTAATAAGACGCAGCATAAATCATTATGTTTCAGTTTTACCGCAGCTGCAGCACGCTGAGGCCACTGCTGTTGTCGTGCAGACGGAGCGCGGGCCGCTACGCCTTGTCTCTCTCTACGCTCGTCCTGACCGCTCCGGGGAAACGTGCGCCCTACTAGCTGCAGATATTGCAGATCTAGTCGCGGCAAACACAACTCCAACAATTGTGGCTGGCGATTTTAATGCCAAACACACGGCCTGGAGTTCCCGCATCACCTGCCTTCGCGGCCGTAAGCTGAAAGCAGCTGCTGATGCGAACGGTTGCGAAATTTTCGCTCCCACTACACCCACTTTCTATCCCTACACGACAAATGGCAAGCCCGATGTTCTAGACATAGCGCTGTGCCATAAACTTCATTACCCTCCCATATTGACCACTATATACGAACTTTCCTCAGACCACTTCCCTGTGCTGGCGGAGGTGAGGCGGGGCGGCGCGACTCTGTCTACTGCACCCATGACGCAGAAGCGGCGCACATATTGGCAACAATTTCAGATGGAGCTGCAGCAGCGCATCCCGGACGTATCTGCTCTTTCAGGGCCGCAGCAGATTGAAGCAGGAGTAACCAAAGTCGCCGAAGCTGTGACTGACAGCCTCAACGCGGCAGCTGAGAAGCAACGTTCCTATAAGAAGGAGCAGCCACTAACACCATTTCTTGTTTCTCTCATCCACAGGAAAAACAGAGCGCGCAGAGTGTGGCAGAGCACGCGGCACCCCGCTGATAAGCGAGAGCTGAACCGATTGAAGCGTAAAGTTGAAATCGAGTTAGCCGAATTCCGCAATCAGAAGTGGGACAAATTTCTTTCAGGCCTCAAACCTGAGGATAACTCACTATGGAAAATTACACGCATGCTTTCTAGGAAACCTGTTACAGTGCCACCGCTTCAAACCAGCACAGGAGACTACGCGGAGTCCAACGAGGCGAAAGCGGAACTTCTTGCTAATGTCTTAGAATCTCAGTTTCAGCCGGTCGAGGAGACGCCGCCAATACCGCACGTTGTCGAAGTGCAACAAACGGTGATGGCGGCACTGCACGCGCCCGCCGACGAGCCGAGTTTCACTGATGAGACTGAAGTTAAAGCGGCCATTGCAGAGCTGAAAGCTAAAAAAGCTCCCGGCCCAGACGGCATCTCTAACGACGTCCTAAAGAAGCTGCCGCAGCAAGCCATAGTGTTTTTGGTTGCCTTATTTAATTCAATAATTATGTTTCAGCATTTTCCGAGCCAGTGGAAACACGCACATGTTATAACATTACAAAAACCGGGAAAGAACCCGAAATTGCCCGAGTCGTATAGACCTATTAGCTTACTCAATACACTCGGAAAACTGTGCGAAAAACTCATCTTAAAAAGAATTCTTAAATTTGTTTCAGAAAATGCAATTATGAATAAGGAGCAGTTTGGCTTTCGCGCGGGCCACAGCACGACGCATCAGCTTGTGCGAATTACAGACCGCATCAGACGCAACTTCAACGAGAGCCGATTTACAGGCGGAGTGTTCCTCGACGTTGCCAGCGCATTTGACAAGGTTTGGCACGTCGGTCTCCTTCATAAACTTCTCACCATTAACCTTCCTAGTTACCTAATACACCTTGTCCACTCTTTCCTAGCAAACAGAACGTTTCAAGTAACGCTTCTGAATGCTAAATCTACCCGCCGCGCCATACGGGCCGGAGTGCCACAAGGGAGCGTGCTAGCTCCTACGCTCTTCAGCCTCTATGTGCGTGATATTCCTTCGCACCCTCAGACGGAACTCGCCCTGTACGCCGACGATACGGCTGTAATAGCCACGTCGAAAAGTATCGAGCTTCTCCAGAAGTACTTGGATCAACATTTGACACAGATCCAGGAGTGGCTGAAACTGTGGCGGGTCAAAGTCAACGTGAGCAAAAGCACAGCCGTGCTATTCACGCGGAGACAGAGATTCACGCAGCCGAGGCCGCTCGCGCTATGCGGAGACGTAATTAACTGGGCCAAAAGTGTAAAATATTTAGGAGTGACATTAGACAAATCACTCACTTTTAACCTGCATATTAAAAACGTGCAGAAGAAAGCGCGGCAGACCAGAGGCCGCTTGCGATGCTTATTTCACAAGCAAAGCAAACTGTCAACGGCAAACTGCCTCACGCTTTATAAAGCAGTTATTAGGCCACAAATGGACTACGCATGCCCCAGTTGGGCAATAGCAGCTAACAGCTATCTAAATAAACTGCAAGTAGTCCAAAATGAATGCCTAAGGGCCGCCCTCTGCGCCCCCAGGTACACTCTTATAAGAGATTTGCATCGCGATACCTTAATGCCACTGCTTAAAGACCACTTTAAAAGTATTAAAAAAAATATTTTTGAAAAAGCAGCTGACTCGGAAAACACTCTCATTTCTGAGGTCGCTTCATACGAACCCGATAAACGGGCGAAGTATAAGCGACCCAAACAGTTCCTGGAGTAAGAGAAATCTGAAACAGCGAAATGAAACTTGAAACATAAGCATTGAATCACTGCACACGCAATGCGCGCGCCGGTAGGCTAAAATCTTTTTTGATCTGTTTTTTCTCTCATGTTGCAGGATTGGCCATAGATGCCCGTAAGGGTAGGAATGGTCGCACCGCAGTGGCGTGAACGTACATTGCACTTCGTGCGTTCACAAAACTGCACAAGTTAGCTCTCGCCTCGCGGGATACGCAGGGTGTCGAAAGACTAGTGGTATCTCCAGTGCAATCCTTGCACGTGATCTTCGGGTCGAAGATCGGTTTGGCGACAAGCCATGTAACTGGGGTAGTTACGGGACTCTATGTCCGACAGCTTCGCACCTCGCGTTGCTTTTTGCTGTTTCCGAAGCAGTGGTTCTGGGCGAGGCCTAGGGGACGGTCGCGGGGTTTTGCGGCTAAGAGAATTGAAAGGTTGCCAAGGGGCTAGATTTTTGTATCATATCATTGTACATTAATTGTAAAAAAATCTGTAAATATATTGTATTTATTCAATCAGAACAGTCGTCTGTGTTTTTCACTCTAGTACGTCACAATACGTTACTGATGTAGTCGAGACTTCTCCTATTCGTTCGTGTGAACTCAACTTGCAAACTTTCGGTTTCGACTGTTCTTTACCAGGAAATCTGTCTTTAGTTATCTCAAAATCGGCCGAACCGGCAATCGCGCTGATATACACGGTCAGAAATTACATTAAATTTAATGTACTAGTGTAAATTAATAGTAATGTACCTTGCAAGGGTGATCAATGTACATGTACATTAAATTTAATGCGTAAATTAAAATCAATGTAGATGTAATGTACATCAGTACATGAAACTTAGTACTTTTATGTTAAAGAGAGATAAATATAATTCGTCATTATTTTCGATGTTAAAATTAAAATTCACGCAGATTTGATATATAATTACGGAAAACTTAAAAATATTTTCTTTCACTATTTAAACTTACGTATAATAAATTTAAAATATACTTTTTGTTTGAGCTTCATATTGTATTATGTACTATAATTTTTAATTGTCCGCAAAAACATTTAGTTTAATATTGTATTTGAACATAAAATATTCCCAGTCGTGCTGCGTGTTTGCAACGTTTGCCAGTTTTCGTGTCTCGTCGGCTTGGCTAAGCCAGGGGCTTAGGGAATTCCGAACGCTTCCTGTCCCTTGCAGGCAAGACAAAGGAAGGTTTCCCAGCCTGCCTACTTCAGGTACTCAAAGTGTTTCGCATTCATTCGTATTCTGAAGCGTTGCAGTCGTGTTCTTACGTGGTAGAGCAATACTAGTAGTAGTCTTTTCTAAACCGCTTGTAAAATAAAAATAAAAAAGTCATAACTTCACTATATGAAAATTTGTGAAAAGTATAAATGTTATTCCTCACTTCCTGTTCTCATCACAGCGGTTTTCTAGAGTGGTAGGCGGTTAACATCGAGAGAAATAGAAGCAGCTTGGATTTGTGAAGGTAAAGTCTGATTATTAATTAGTATTATTTTCATTATTAATATTATATAATATTATTTTCATGAAATGTGAAATTGGTTAATTTCTATCTATTGATGTACATGTGCTGCAGATTGCAAGTGACTGTTTAAATATAACAATGGACCAAACAAATTAAGACAAAAAATTGAATTTCAGGAAATCAGTGTTACATAGTAAGTTCAAAGTAAATAACTGTGATCCTGGAACAAAATGTTTCAGTATTTTGTAAAGATGATATTGAAGGTGTGAGAATATTATTTGCCACCTATTTCGTTTTTAGATATACGTATTCTGCAAAATTACAATCAACCGTCGAATTCATACGAAGGTAAGTTGGAGTTGTATTATTATTGTACATCAAATTAAAAATGTTTCATTGAATAAATTATTACGATCGATAGAACATTTGAGCAAAATTATTCATTTAACAATAAAACCTTGAGAATTTTTAATAAGCTGGCAATTCGTCTCAGTTTTAAGTAACAGAAAAATTGCATTTAAGAAAACATTGTCAAAATGAACATTGTTAATTAAGAGAATGGAATGTACCCTTACAAATAAAACAGTTTTTCTGATTTAGAAATTTCTAGAATGACCAAAGAAGAAAGATAAGTAACATTATGTAATTATATTACCATCTAGTAATAATATTACTAATTGTTTTATTTTACATTAAATGAATTTTCTTTCACATTTTGTTCTTTTATTGTGCCTGTATCTTTCTCCTTTTCGTACTCAGTGTACTTTGTACTCTTTTGTTTCTCAGTTTTGTACTCAAGCAAATCCATGGCCTCTGTCAGTTCTTTTTATTGTTATTTGTTTAACTGTGCAAAAAGGTAAAGCTGAATAAATATTATTTATTAACAATAAAATTATTACTTTCAGGGAAATTATGAAAATAAATCCAACAGAAGGCCATAAAAAAGGTGGAAAATATCCGATTCTGCAGTTTTTAAATTGGCAAAAAATATGGATAAAATATAGTGAAGAGTATATTGTAATAAGTTGTGAATTTTTCATTTCTCAGGTGTTGATAGTTTTGTATTTTTGAATAAAATATTTTTTGTTTATTAATAAAAGTATAATATTTGTTTATTCTTCCATATTCCTTTGTCCTCTAAATTACAATTCATCATTTTATTATTCCATAGGAAAGATACGAAATTTGTACATACATAACACCATTCATCTGTACTAGTTGTCATGTCGTTTTAGGAGAAGAAGAATTTGCACTTGAAGGAGGCGTTGCACATTGTCAGAAATTTCTGCATTACTTTTAATGTAAAAGTACATGAAAGTAATTATCATGCACGTGAATTAAATTTAATGTACCCGTACAGTAACTTTCAAGTATATGTAAATTAAATTTAATGTACGTACATGATAATTACTTTCATGTACTTCTTTACATTAAAAGTAATGCAGACATTTCTGACAGTGTATAGTGAACGTAGGAAGTAAGATCTGTAAATTGATTGGATTTCGTATGTTATTAGGCGAGTTGAAGGGCCTTCGGAGAGTGGGACGGTATTTTAACAGTGCAAGAAGCGTTGAATTTTATTCATGTTTTGTTATATTAAAACAAGCCAACAGTTCCTACATATCGAAATAATTGCACATATGCACCGCAGGTGCTCCGTTCGAGTTTGTTTGAGCTCGTTCAGTAATATTCAACCAGTGCCAAGTGAACGCCTGGGCCCCAAGGGCCCGCGCCCAGCGCCCCCGATAGAATAATACTTAATGTTTTAAAAAATAAAATTAAAACGGTATAAAAAGATGAATGATTACACTGCACGCAAAAATTGGCATAAGACTGTGATGTGTCGCGCTTATTTGGGCAATATTTATAATATGGAATGTTGCTGGCTGATGCATTTCAATTTTATATTGTACAATTCAATAAAAATTAAAAAATATTTAATTTGTAGTCTTTTTCAATGTAATTATACATCTTTCTTACTTAAGATATATATTATCTTTTTTGTTTGAATATTAAATTGAAACACAAACAAATACTTTCAAAATATTTTTATAAAAAATACAACATACAATGTGAATTGATAGAATTTTCTTTATATTTTAGCATCGAAACTTGGGGAAGGTATCGAAGTAAGAATAGGGGGCCCCATAATTAACCCAGGGCCAAGGGCCTCTAAAGCTCTTAAAACGGCACTGTAAACAACCTAAATGCGTAAGTACTCACTGCGGCAGGGCATTCAACACGTAATAATTTCTAAACTAGCGAGCAGAACTCTTTTTTTTAAACACATAATGCATGTGATATCGTCCCAGTGCTGGTCTACTTTAGCTGAAAATATCCCACTTCAACGGTTGGGTTGGATTGTTGGGACTTTTTACATGAAGTTCCCTTACCTAGAGAACACAATGGTTGCTTCAAGTCAACAAACACTACACTACCTTGTTTTCTGTTCTTTTTCGCAATTAATCAGTTGGCTTTACTTACTCCAGGATCTCAGAATCGCAATTTGCTATTATTTTTTACAATAATGATTAATATTTATAATATTAGTAATTTTTGTGAGCCCATAATTCGTGTATAAGTAGTATTTCAACATTTATTTTTTAATATGATTTTGTGTCAGCTGGTTTTATTCTTCCTTTGGCTGAACATGTGTTTTGACAAAACTTCAGAGCCTACAAGTCGTGGATAGAACTTTTAATGAGCCTAAAATTGCATGCGAGTTTTCTTTGTGTTGCGCTGGGGAGTGTGGTCTCTTGCCGAGTCGAAGGCGCAAGTTCACGAGAGCTGCACCCCGCGTCGATGGCCTTGGCCTCCGAGGGCGAGGGCGAGGCGAGGCGAGGCGAGGCCGGCGCGTCCCCAGGGTCCGTCCTCCCCCCTCCGTGCGCTTCGCAGAGGACCCGGTCGCGCTCCGTTGTGCAATCTGCCTCGCCTGCATGCGCGCGTCCTGTGGCTGCAGTTGTTACACCACATGAGTTAACGTCTTTGAGGAGAGAAAATTCCGATTGGAAATATGAAGATAAAGTTAATGCAATGTTATTATCTAATTACTAGGGAACGGATTTTCATGTAAATACATGTTTTGATAGAAACAAGGTACCTGCTTTGAATTTGTTTTCTAGAGTTTTCTAGACATTCGAAATGAATTGAAACCATTTTTATTTTATATATTCTTACATATTTTAGTATAAGTATATATTTTCACATATTTTATCTTTTACAACTATTTTTAACATATTTCGTTACATTCGAATATTACTTGTAAAAAAATCAAATAAGAATTTACCAATAATATTCCGGGAATCTGTTTTTCTGATGAACGAGCAATGTAACACTGCACGTTTATGTCCTCCTGACCTTCGCTCCGACTGACCCTCTGCCTTTGCTTCTCAGAAACCGCGTAGGATAAGCGAATGGTCAAAAAGCAAAAGTGTAAGCAATCACATACTTTCTCATGTTACATTCAACCCACGCGCAACACAATATTAACCGGACAAACATTGTTTAGAATGTCAGTCTTATCGTGCTTCCTGCGCCCCACCAAGATACCTCTCGACCTCAGAAATGCGAAAATCAGAAACTATCAATATTAGCTCTCCACTGCAACTGGTCACCTACAACCAGCTCTTCGTAAAACTACAGACTGTACTTTCAAGTATTTTACGTTTCATGTAACAATCTTATTGAGTGGTGTGGAAAAGTACGAGACAATGCAAAAAATCGAAGTGACATCCAAAGAGTTAGTGGCTAGATACATCCGCGAGTTTCCTAATGAAACCTTCAGAATTGACTCGAGTATATTTTACTGCGCATGATGTGAGAAAAAAGTTTCATCCTCTCAACGTTTTAAGTCACGCAGCACATCGCTACAGTAAAACACAGAGAAACAAAGAAAGAAAATTGAAGCTTCAGCAAATATTCCCGACATCTTCACCTGATGTTCAATCAAGTAAGTCAGTCTTCTTTACCGATTTGTGTCGTGCATTGGTTAGAGCCGATATTTCCATTTAGAAAGTCAGCGACCCTGAGTTCAAGAGCTTCTTAGAAAAATACACTGACAAACAAATTCCGCATGAAAGCACACTCAGAAAAAAATTACATGAAAACTATTTATTTGGAAACTCTGACTAAACTTTGAGAGGAAATAAAAAAACTAGTAAGGTCTGGGTTTCGATTGATGAAACTACTGACGTTGAAGGAAGATATATTGCAAATATTATTGTAGGAAAGATGTGCCCTGAATCTCCTTCGTCACCATTTCTATTAAATTGTGAAGTTTTAGAAAAATGCAACCACGCTACAATTGCCAGATTTTTCAATGACTCTATGAGTCTGCTGTGGCCTAGTGGTATCATGCATGAAAACGTGTTGTTTTTTTTAAACTGATGCTGCTCCTTACAAGGTGGAAGCGGGGAATGCATTAAAAGTGTTCTACCCAAAGATGTTTCATCTTACGTGCGTAGTACATCGAGTTACATAGAGCTCTTCATCGAGTGGCAGAAACTGTTCGACATCAATTTCCTGATGTCGATACTTTGATATCGATTGTTAAGAAATTATTTTTGAAAGCACCAACCAAAGTTAAATGTTTAAAGACAGTTATCCTGAACTGAATTTGCCCCCCACAGCCGGTAATTGCAAGATGGGGCACGTGGCTAGAAGCAGCTAAATATTATTGTGAAAAATTTGAGCAAATAAAAGATATTCTTTTGAAGCTGGACTCCAAGTCATCTGCGGCACCACAAAAAGCAAAATCTTTGATTTATGATTCTAGTCTGAGATACAATTTGGCTTTCATTTCTGCAAATGCAAATTTTTTTAGTAAATGCTATCGCTAAGCTTGTCTCAGAACATGCCATTAGCTGCTAGTATTGAAGTTATTAACTGTGCATTAGCAAAATTAAAAAGACATAACAGCTGAAAGCACAGAAAAATGAAAAAGAAATTACAAGGTTCGTTGGAGAAAAATCCAGGATGGAAAGTCATGAAAATCATTGCCAACATTCTCAGCGGAGGAAAAGACGCCTCAACACTGGAACTAGAACTGAACCCAACGGACATATCAGCGTTCAAATACGGTCCAATTTCTTCTGTAGATGTGGAACGTTCCTTCAGCCACTACAAATCTATTTTGAGAGCTGATCGACGACATTTTTTCTTTAAAAACTTGAAAATGCATGTTGTATCTAACAATTTTAAACTCTAACTTCAATTTTTATTTTACATATTTTTAATTTTTTCCTACATATTTTTGAAAAAATAAATACATATATATGTACATATTTTGATATTTTTATTACAATAAAATCCGTTCCCTACTAATTAGATATATTTGTGTTCCTACTCACCGTTCTCAAAATTGTAATCTTGGCGATTCGTCGCCGTCCAAACCCAACACACGATTTTTTCGTTACTTACTCTTACATATAAGTTATAGTGGTACATGAGATATTACATATCTTTCTAATTACTTTTTACTAATTACACTACAAATTCCTTTACAATATTATCAAAACATACTTTTTTATTCTTTCAATTTTCTTCAATTATATTGCATATTCCTTAAGAAAATAATTATTTGAAAAAATCAGCATTTTTTTCAAGTTATTACTGCGTGCTGTCTCTGCTCGAGGTACTCTACGTTAAACACACAATCGGCGAGCTGCTACTGTTATCTCGGTGACGGGAAGTGCGCATCAGCGACTGATGTCATTTTCACCTTTAGGTCACTGACGTCGCGTTTCGTCACTTTCAACTCTAATTTCCGAGAATATTTGGTGATCGCCTTCGATAATAATGATGCAAGCTGCGGTGATTGTATGCCGGTTATAGATATCGCCTGTTTCTACGATGCCGCCCATTGCGGTTTTTTTCTGGCTGGTAAACTACGGTCCAAAATTGCAATAGTTGAAGCTTTTATTACTGACGGAAAGTTGTATAGTGGAAAGTGTGCATCAACTTGTGCTCACCAAATGATTTTTTAAATTTTGTTTAGGAAATATTTTTTAAATCTCATTTCATATTATGGAAATGTATTTTATAATTAGTACTTTTTAATATTTCATATTATTTCTGATTTTACACATGTAACCGTTTACACAATATTGTTTCCGTTTTAACTACATATTTTGACATTTCATATTACATATTTTCTCGGTCTCTACACGAGGCCGTCTGTGTAATTTAAGTATTTTATCCATTGAGCTCGAAAAACCAATGTGGTTTATAAATGATCTTTCCACCGTCATTGATAAATTGCGAAAAAAGACCAAAATCAACATTTTAATTATGACTCATGAAATTGCAAACATGCCAATTTCTTCCAGTCCTCGTATTGGGCCCCGGGGGCGCGGCGCCGGTCGATCTGTGCCGGTCACGTGCGAGGCGCGCGCAGCCTGGCGAGCGCCAGAGAACATCCACTTCGGAGAACAGACACGCCGCGCCGCGAGGAAAGGGGTTGAAAAGCTCTCCATTACGCCATACTCTGAAACTAAGCGGCGCGGGCAGCCACAAGCACTCTCGCGTCGCAAGTCAGTGCGGCTCCAATTCAAAAGCAGGAATGACTCGTTGAAACTGAATGATTAAAACATAAATGTTGGTACCGCGCACAACGAATAAAAACTTCCGTCACATTCTTCTTCACATTGGTTTTCTTTCCAGCAGGGACCGAAAGGGTATTGAATACCGGTAAAAAATACCGGTATAATACCGGTATTTTTCTATACCTTTTTCAAATACCTTTATTCTTTTATACCGGTAAAATACCTCTATAGGACGTCTATACCGGTATGGACGTCCATAAAGGTTATACCAGTATTATACCGGTATTTTCAATGAAGAAATATAGCTTACCATCCATACATGTTGAAAAAATAGGTTACTTTAGTTAATAATATCTCACAAAATGTTTATTAATCAAATATCATTTCATAATTGTTATTTATTGTTTAAATTATTATATATATATATATATATATATATATATAATTTAAACAATAAATAACAATTATTTTTTGTTTTAATTTAATTAATTAATATATATATATAATTTAATTAATATATATATATATATATATATATATATATATATATATATATATATATTCCGAATTTGCAGCAGCTGAGATGAAGTGTTCGTCGAATAACTTCGGCGACGATCGGATTTCCTCCGAAGGGTTGGAAATATAAGAAATCAACCAATCTGGAGCGAACAAATTATCTACGCTGCCGTAAAGCTAGAGAAAACTAGATTTCCTGATAGTCGGGGAGAATGAAACGAACACTTTTGGAATCAACATCGGAGAGAGTGAAATCAACATCGGAACCAAACGTTTACTCCCGAATCAACATGAGAAGCAGACACTCCCGAGTCAACAGTGGATTTGGAGTTCATAATGTAATCTTGAAATGAATCTCCAATTAGAAGTTCAACGAGAATATGTGATGTGAATAACAGCAGTCATCGGTGCATGCGGATAAGATGGTGGCGATTTTTTTTTTTTTTAATTTTTATTTTGTATAGGATTGACTTACAAAGTTCAGTTTACAAGAAACTCTTCATTTGTATGGTTGGCTTATATCTAATTCTTATATACTAAATCTAAACTACAATTGACGAGGGGACTCACCGAGCACCTCTAAAAATTACTGTTTGAAAAAATGTTGAGAAAAGAATGAACTGGATATCGGTTTTTTATTCTAGTTGGGTTTTCATTATATTTTCCTAAATTTATATGTCTTTCATGATTGATGAGTGTTAGATTAGAATAAAAGTTATTGGCAAGAAAGGCTATGTGATGTGCGAGGGGTTTTAGGTTAAGTTCGTGGTGTAATTGCTTATTGGAAATGAACCAGGGGGCGTGGGTGATAGTTCTTAGGTATTTGTTCTGAATAACCTGAATTTTGTTGATATTATACTTGGCAGCATTTGTCCAAATTGGACAAGCGTACAGGAGAAGAGGTCTAATGATGGTTTTGTGTAAGGTGATACCGTTATTTAGTGAAAGTTTACTGTTATTTATAAGTGATTTTAGCTGTATTATTTTGGCTTTGGCTTGTTGGACTTTTGTATCAATATGTATTTTCCAGTTGAGTGTAGTATCCATGTGAAGACCCAGGTATTTAACTGCATTGTTGTGAGGAGTCCAAGGGATTGTATTGTTCAATTTAAATGGCATGGGGAAGGAATAAGGTCTGAAAGTGAAGACTTTAGCTGTAGATTTCGCGGGGTTGATTTTAATCTTCCATTTCGTTGCCCAGTTTTCTATTTTATTTAAATGAGATTGGATTTCGTTAGCTATGTAATTAATTGAGGAGTGGGAAATGTAGATTACGGTATCATCTGCAAACTGGGCTATGTTTGTTAATCTTGATGTAGGCATATCGGCTGTGTACAAGTTATAGAGTAGGGGAGAGAGAGGTGATCCTTGAGGTAAACCGGCAGAGATAGGGCGGGGGTTCGAATTTTGACTTTCTATTGAAACTGAGAAAGTTCTATTTGTGAGAAAGCTTTTAATAATTTTGAAAAGGTATATAGGGGTGCCTATAGATAAAATTTTATAAATTAAGCCTTCATGCCATACCCTGTCGAAAGCTTTAGCGATGTCCATGAAAACTGCTATTGAATATTGTTTTTTTTGAAAGGAGGAATGGAGATTTTCTGAAATACGCAGCAGTTGGTGTGCTGTGGATAGTTTATTAGTGAATCCGAATTGGTAGAAAGGTATGAGGTGATTTTTTTTTAATATAGTTGTTTAATCTTGTTAGAATTAATTTCTCGAATATTTTTGCTAAAGTGGGGAGGAGGCTTATGGGTCTGTAGTTATCGGGGATGCTATGATTCTTATTAGGTTTGGGAATCGGGAGGATGATAGAATGTTTCCAGGTAGTAGGGTAGTAGCCAGTTCTTAAAGAAGAATTATATAGTATGTTTACAATGAAAGCTATGGCGGGATTGGGTAGGTTTTTGAGAATTATATTATTTATTTTATCGTGGCCGGGAGCTTTTTTATTGGGAAGGGATTTGATAACTTTTAGAGTTTCATGTGGAGAGATATACTTAATTTTTTGTGGTACGTTGAAATTCAGGGAATTCGCAAATTGTTGGATGTGGGTGTGATCTGGAAGAGGAGGTGTGATGTTTGGTGTGAAAGTGGATGCGAAGTGGTCGGCTAATACTTCCGTTTTATCGGCGGTAGCGTATTTTTTTCCATTTGGAGTAGCTAGTGGTGGGATTATGGTTTTTTTTCCGAGTATACTTTTAGTGAAATTCCAGAGAGAGTTATTTCGTGTATTTAATGAATGAATGATATTATTGTATTTGGTTTGTTTATAGTGTTCTAGAACTTTTTTACTGATTTTGGTTAGTGTATTTAGTTCTTTTTTAAGTGAGGGAATTCTAAGTGCCATCCATAACCTTCTAGTTTTATTTTTAGTTTCTATGATTTTGATAATGCTTTTAGGTAGTTTATTTGATGTGTGTTTTCGAAGGGTGTTCGGACGTTCAGGATTAAGTTTGCTAATTGTGTTGATTATTATATTATTTAGTTGCGTTATTGCTTGGTCTATTTCCGGTGGAGAGTTTAGTATTTTAAAATTGGGAATTTGGTTTTGCATTATGTTTTTGAATTTGGACCAATTTAAGTTGTAAGTATTTAATGCCGGAATGGGTGAATGGGGTGGGGGGATTTGATCTGTAGAAATTAAGACTGGAAGGTGATCGGAGTTTAGTTCAAAATGCGGAGTTGAGTGAAAATTGCTATTAATGTTTGTTATTCCTATGTCTAGTATATCAGGAAGCTTGATTGGATCATAAGGATAATAGGTTGGTTCTGGAGGTGCGAACAAACTAATTCTGTTTGTTACGATATAGTTTAGAAGTTGGGCACCTGCTGCGTTGGTGACTCTGCACCCCCATTGCACATGTTTAGCATTTAGATCTCCTAAAAGTATGTAAGATAAATAACGCGAAAGTAAGATGTTCAGACCTGCAAAATTTGTTCTTATGTTGGGGGGTTTATAAGCGGCAATGATAGTAAGTTTTGGGTTGCTGTAGGTAAGTGAAACTGCTATTGTTTCAATGCCATTGATGGGTGTTGAGTTTTCTTCGAAGTAGGCGATAGTGTTTTTAATGAGTATGATAACTCCGCCGCCTGAGGCGTTAGCCCTATCCTTCCTTACTGTATTATAGCCTGGTAGTTTAAAAGAGGCTGGAGGTTTTAAATGGGTCTCAGTGATACATGCAATGTCGACATTGTGTGTTTGGAGAAAGAAATGGAGTTCGTTTTTTTTATTGCTGATGCCACATGCGTTCCAGTTCATTAGGATTAATTTATGATTTGAATTATTTTGAGCCATTGGAGAAACTAAAATTAGAAGTAATTGCTTGTTGTATGTTTTGAATAATAGTAGGGATGACTGAATTTATGATGTTGATTATATGGGTTATTATGTGATTGATAATATTATGGATGAATGGTTTCTACATGGTAGCTTACATTGTAAAATGCATCTGAAGGAGCCCACTTCGAGAAGAGTGTTTCTTTCTTAATAATAAGAAATATATACTAACATTATTAATTAATAAAAAAGAGTTTATTAATATTAACATTTTTACTTTTTAATTAAAATTAACATTTAATTTAAATAAATTTATAAATTAACAAACAAAATAATAAATTAATTTACACAAATTTAATGCAAACATTTAAAATTTAATTAGTATTAATATTTAAAAATATTTATTAAAATTAATTAATATTATATAGTACTATTAATATTTTTTCTTAATGAAATTTCTTAAATAATACATGGGTGTAAATTAAACATGTTTCAATCATTAATTTTGAATTAAACATAACGCTTCTGTTTTCTCGCGTAAGAATAGTTAATATGTCTATTAGCGTTCAATGTCAAATTTTAATATTGTTTTAGTTGTAATTATGGTGCAGAATAAGGAAACTGGACCAACTGAAAAAATTATTTTCGGGAATGTTAGTGATACGATCAAATTTAAGCAAATAATCGTATTTAGTGATAAACACAGTCGTGCAAGAAGGAAGTTTGGTATGCGTGGGAAGACACGTTAAGGATAACAAGACACGTTTCTCCATTTTTTTTATCGCTACTAGAAAGGACAAGATTTATACGGAGAATTTCGATAAATTTTCAACACTATCACGTGTCGCCAAGCTCTGCGCCCGGACGTGAGGTCCAAGGTCAGCGAACGAGCTCGTGTTGATGTCTTTCTGCGAAAGACCGTTGGCGGGCCTGGCTACGAGATCATCGAGTCGTCTCGCTCTGGAGAAGGCGTTCTCGTCGCACAAGATTCTCGTGGGCTCCATTCTCGTTCAAACTTTCTTGTTAGGCTGAGTGAGGTCGAAGGGAGGGTTGGAGAGGAAACTAGAGCAATGTGTTTTTCTTTAGTAGATCTCAAAACTGAAATTCTTTGCATTCATGTACTAATAAATGAAAATAAATTACAAAAGTGGATTTATTCTTTAATACCCTACATTAGTCCGTACTTTCTAGTTAATTAAAAAACACTGTAATTGAAAGCCAACCACAGCATAAAGGAAATCGTTGCTTCTGATCAGTTTTGAAGTAATGTTCGAACGTAAAATAAGACGTGGATTAAAAAAGGAAATAATTGTTCCAGAAAAATAACATTTAAAGGAAAAAAATATTTAAAGGAAAATTAAAATATTTTATTATGGAAGAATTCAATTATTATAACAGGAATAATATAATAACCTCTACAAACAAATGTTAAATTAGAAATCAATGATTATTTAACATTAGAAAACATAGCAATTACAATGTCATCACGAAAGTTAAATCGACGAGGTAACAGTACATATTTAAAGATGAAACTCACGCTAACTTCTCTTGAAAATGAAAATGTTTTCATTTTCATGCATACATATTTCAATGTATGGAATCCAATTATAAAAACAAGAATAATATAAGTAAAGGCAAAAAATTAGAAAATACGGTATAACAGTAGTACTCAAATTCAAAAACATATCTTACAAACTATCGCATCTAGAAAGATGTACAACCTCAATCGCCAGGGAACAATAGAACATGTTATAAAGTTCTGTCCAAATTATGAACCACTTAAAAATGATGATAACAGATCAAAATATTCTTAAGTTATTCAGGCTGAATGATCTAAGAAAAACTACAAGCATTGTTCAATTGCCATAAATCATGTTTCAAGGTACCTTCAGTTAATTATCTGAATAATCTCTTAAAGTTAACTACAGTTAATATAGATTATGTAATTATATATACTCTTAATATGAAATCTGAAAATTTTACAGACTTTTGTAAAACAAAATTGATGTAAAAGGCCAAATCCTAATTGGCAAACTGTAATAGGTATGACCTATTCACAATATCAATTAAATAAAATGTAAAAAGAAATACTTCAATGATTATTTAGCATTAGATCGAATGATTAACACAGCATTAATTATCTCATCACGTAAGTTGTATCGATGAGGTGACAGTATATATTTTAAAGAAGAAAACAGACGTTCCACGCTAACTTGTGTGGAAGGCACAGCCAAAGCCACTTTCGCTACTTTGCATAGTTGTGACATTGATTCCTCATGTTTCCTCCAAAATTCAAAAATATTCTCGTTCGCTCTCAAGCGAGGAATTTGAGGAAACCCCGAAAGATCTTTCCTCAAATCAGAGACTGGAACAACAGATTTGACAATACTATTTCTATTTTCTTCCAATTTCCTCAACATGATTTCCATTTCATCGTCGTCGCTGTCACTGTTTTCAGAGGGATTTATTTTCAAAGGAGAGCTGGATAGCGATGTTTCCATTTTGGACATGCGTGACCATGTACTTAATAAATGTTGTTCAGCTCTTTGGCTTTCTTCAGGCGAAAGCACAATATTAAAACGTGCATCAACAAACAGTCCTGCCAAGAATATGTCATTGTCGAATAATATCTTTTGCCTTCTCTCCATGGCTGCTACGAGGGATGCAGACAATTTTGAGTTAATTTTTCGGGTTTCAAGGATGCGTTTGGTCCACACTCGAAAAAAATCACCAACATTGAGCTGTTCTTCTTGTAGTTGTTTTGTAGCTGCCCGTGCTGGAACCAAACTCTTAAAAATAGTTTCAATTTCATCCCAAATTTCAGAAGGCAAATGTAGGTCTTCGTTGGAAAATATGCAACAAGGCTTGAGCTCCAGCAAACATTCAAGCATATCGACTGTGGAATGCCATCTAGTTACACAGTCGAGAAATGGTTTTCTTTGTTGCATTGCTTTCAACAAACCACGTATTGTGGGCGTTCGCAACTTCTTGCAGATATTTCTCGCCTCTTGAATTGTCTGCAAAACGGCTGGATCTTTAAGAGAATCATTTACAGCTAACTGAATTGTGTGGGCGGCACACCTCACGGACTTGACAAATTTTGTTTCATTGCGCATGCGTAACACATCTGCTGGATTTTCCCCAAATCTAACCTCTTCACATTGTACCTATAAATAGGTAAATTTATTTCAGAATCATAACATTCATTCCATGTAATGTCAATTTCATCTTCTTGTTCCAGCAACTTAACAGCTTTTATCATATTAGAACCATTGTCAGTTGTTATGGAATAAATTTGACCCACAGAAATTCCGTATTCTTTGCACACATCCAAAATTACACTCTTTATAGTAGTGGCATTGTGATCACTACTTAATTCTTTTACACCAAGAGTCCTTAAAACAATTTTAAAATCAGCATCAATAAACTGAACATTGATACCCAAAAATGATCGGTCCATACATGTAGCCGCATCTACTTTCAGAGAAATCAATTTGCCATGTATTTCTTTACATATTTGATTTCTCACTCTCAGGGCCTTTTGAAGAATCTCACTTCGAATTCCATGAGAATTAAGATTATGGCGTGCGTTGGCCTCCAAAGGTATCATGGACACAATGTTTTTGAACGCCGAATCATCTAAGAGAGAAAATGGGCGACCATGAACAGTGACCAAGTTGACGCACTCTTCTTTCAATCTTTCTAGTTTATTATGTTTTTGATCTTGTTCAATTGATTCAGTGGATTTCCTTTTGCGAGATTCTTTTTCTAGTTGAACTGCGGTATATTCGTCGGGATGTGTGTTTGCCAAATGCGCTTCTAAATTAGTACCATGATTTCCCTGCGAAGAGAAATTGACAGGATGTAAAATATTGTATGCGAATAAGATGAATTAATCATTATTGTAAGGTTAAATTTGTGTGAAAGCATGTGGATAATTTCATTCGAAATGGGCACAAAATTTTCCACCTCCTTAGTTTTAATGTAATGTAAACATACAATTATTGGCTATTATTTAAAATATACTAAGTGTATTACTAACTTATTGTAGTTACTGTTCATTATGTATAAAATAAACATACGTTTCCGTAAAAAAAGCTTATTAGAGTTTATTTGAGGAATGAAAAATATTTGTCATTTAAGTTCTCTTTGAGAAATCTAGAATGCAGATTGAGAACTATTGTCAGGAGCACTAACGGCACGTCCCACTCTTGCCTTACTCTACATACTCCACTGCAAAAGCCTTGTAGGTGACATTCAAATGTATATTTTTATGTAAAATTTTTGTGTTATTATCCGTATAAATGTCTATATTTCGTAGAATGCTAGAATGAACGATGATCTTTTAATGTTAATCTTGAGAGAACTCGTCAAAAATAAGGATAAAAGATTCAAGATAAATGCAAAATACTGTGCCCAGACTAATGTTCACAATATGGTGCATTGTTTGAATCTTTAGGGTATAACGAAGATATTCTGTGATGTGGAGTTCACAAAATGTTGAACACGTATGGCCCATGACCAGATGGCAATGCAATATTGGCACCAAATTACACAAAAGAAAGACCACTATTATACTGACGGATATTATTTCTAAAGTTTTTTGATGTGTCATAATCTCCTATAAACAACTGTTTGATTTCTTCTGGCATATTGCTGGAAGGTAAACTTATTTTCCCATGTAAGCAACATACAGTAAACTCGTTTACAGAATTTCTCTGACATGGGAAGTACAAAGTAGAACAAAACTGACATTTCATAGACAATAACCCAACAGAAAACGAAATGACCTCACTATCACGACACATACGCTGACTTTCTCTTTTCCTGCTCCCAGTCAATGTACTACGTTTGCGTTTTTTTTGGGGCGCGTGGGCAACGATTCGGAATTCGACATAACCTGTAAACTACTTCACTACAACCGCACAAAACCCACTGTCCGAATGTTCTCTACAAAATACACTACAAAAGCAAATATGTATATGCAAACTGTCATCTTCACAATGCAATTATTACACTGAAACAAAACCTTGACGAATTGTGAACAAATCTCATGAAGCGGCGGGGACGCACATCTATAGACTCATATATATCAATTTTCAAACAGCCACCCTTTGGAAGAAAACAATTGACTATTGATAAGCGTACTATTAAAGAATGATTTAATTAATTAATTTACACCTTAAATGTTGGTGAATCAACACTAACAGTATCTGATAACACATCTAGAGATCACGTTCTTTCATTTAAAGGAAAAATACTACAATCGGTTCAGTAGAAGCTCTAAACGAAGCCATGGCAGAATACCTTATTTTTTTAAATATATAGATTGCTACTGGCCCCATTATTAGATAGATAATTATAGTAATAAATTTACTTTAATAATAGAATGATTTATAAAAATAACATATTCAATTAATTGTAACATTGTAAATAAATCGTAGCATACTAGTTGCATAATATACTAACCACAAAGCACAATCTTGAATTTCTCATATATTAAACTTTCTTTCTTTTTAGTTTAAAAGAAAAAAGTCAAAAGTTCAAGAAAAATATTTTGGAAACCAAATTTAGATAAACAGGATGCAATATTTGACTTCTGACTACGTATCTGACATGTTAATAGACCTTTATTGAATTGAAAAAAAATCTCAAAAGAGTATTAAGATTATTAAAATCAGTTCATTAACATTATATAAGTCAAAAGATGATTCTATAAGACAATTTCACTACAGTTATGTATGGAGTGGAGGGAAGTCAAATTAGAGAGTGCAAATTTTTCGCTGATTTCACATGGAATTTCACATGTACGCGTATATAACAAAGCAGTTTGTACATACCTTCACAACATGAATACAATTGATCAACAAGCACTTCGAGGTGTTCCTTGAAGGATCATACTTAAAATATTGATAAACAATATTTGTGGTTTTTCTTCCCATTTTTGCCTTGTAAACGCCACGTGAAAAAAAAAATCACTAAACTCACGACAAGTACTAACCGTTCACAAGGAATAAGAATTACTTTAGCAGGTATGTAGATCCCAAAAAGGTCGGACGCCACCAGAATCTCTTGCTTTTACCCTTCAAAATGAGATGCCGTCCATTGACCTACCGGGCTTTTATCTTCTACCAGCAGGATGCCATCTGGAGATATCATAACGTATCTTTTCCGCGCGCAGGATGACATCCGTGGCCCCGTCTCTCCTCGGCGCGGGGGCCAAGCGGATGCAACCGCATTCCTAAGGGTATTTGGCGAAGGGAATTTCGTTTCATGTAGCGGGCCCGCCAGGGCAGCTGTTCTAACGCTGCGGCGGGAGTATTTTGAGCAAAAGAGGAAAGTTTTCAAGCATTGGGCGCTTTGCATAAGTGAGGAACCCAGTTACCAAAAACTACTCTCTACGTCAAGGTACTGATCGGAGAAACCATAGAAAAATACTGCTCAGAAAATCCGACCACTAGAATTCTTTCTTGGTCAAATGCAGAACTCGACCTAGCTAGAATATGCCTAGTGTCGAAAATCCGCCACCCTGGGGACTCGAACCCTAGGATCTCCCGGTCAGCAACTCTGCCGTGTAAATAGTTCCTAGCCATCTCTGCAGAAAAAATCACAATGAATTTCCCCCAAATACCTGTATGATTCTACTGAAATACCGGTATTTTCTTATGAAAATACCGGTATTTTGATGAGAGAATACCGGTATAATACCTTTAAATAGAGGTATTTTACCGGTATAGACGTCGGATAAAGGTAAAATACCTCTAAAAATACCGGTATTTGACGTCTTATACCGGTATTTTTAAAGGTATTTTGAATAAAGGTATAATAGAGGTAAAGGTATTTCTATACCGGTATAAATACCTTTACCGCTATTATTTCGGTATTCGGTCCCTGGTATCATGTACAGCACCTGACCACGTGCCACTCATCCATGCATTTTCTCAAAAATACAGTGGTTTTGATATTATTACATTTAATTCGTACTATTTTAGTGGTCAGTAAGCATTTTCCAGAATTTACTATATGAAACTATCTACCAATTTTTACTTTGTTTAAAGTATAGAGTTGTCGTGAAACAAACATAACTATAAAAATGTACAGTGAAATAGAAATATCTAATATTCATATTAAAAATATAATGAATGCAAAAATTTTCAATATTATTCCAAATATATTAGAAATACTCACCATAACAGTCACAACAAGACATACAACTGCACCGCTCCATATGAGAAAACCACAGGCAACCTCTACCGATCAGTCTTGCTCAACTGCAAATGAACAAACTCGCAGCGTCGCAAATCCTGAATACTTGTCTCCAACCGTCACATTCATTTCATTCGCATTTGAATCGTCACGTGAACTCTAAGTCGTCACGGATACGTCACAGTTTCAGACTTGCAAGAGCGTATTTCTAATAGATTGTGGAGAGAGATTCGTGACGTTTCCACGGCTCCTTCGAAAACCGCGAGCATTTAATTAACTTACTCCAAAAACGTCACGTTTACTTCTGATTTATATTGCTACTTTTAAAGCCAATATTAATGTTCAATAACAAAGTGTGAATAAACAATTTAAAGAGCGCTTACAATCATGCAATCATAACTTCTTAAATAAATAAGACCAGATTTTTATTCAATTACGTATTTCGTTTTCATTGCAACGTTACTACAATTACTACTTGTGAATGTTGTTCAAGAAAATGAAATAAGATTAATAAGCATGTATTAACGACATAAATGGCGAGGCTACGAATGGAGCTACGGATTCTATTTTTCACTGGTGAATTAAATATATTTACTTTCCAGAACCACACATTATTTGATACATTACCATGTTTTTAAAAGATTCATCTCAAGAAATTCTGTTTTTTGTGCATGTATTGGGAGTGAAATTATCCTTGCTTGCCAGTTTTTTATACACATACTGTGTCTGGAAATATTTATTGATGTTTGTTCCTTTTGTGGAGGGAAGAAATTGTTCCTAGCAATCTAAATAATCATGGATGAGCAGATGATAGTTGATGTGCAGTTTTCCAGATGAATAATACCTTCACTACATTAAAATTGTAAGTCATATAATTTTTTTATTGTATAATGTATTAAATGTGTATAATGATCAGGGTAGGCAGTGCCAATTTTCCTATCCCAAAAAACCATCCCTGAATATTAACTACATACAACCTATTTAAAAAATACTCGAGTTTCTTCATGCGTATATTTTGCGTGAAATTATCTATGCTTGCCTGTTTCTGCTACATACACTGCAACACGTAATATTTATTCACGTTTGTTTCTTTTGTAAAGGGAAGAAATGACTGCTGGTCCTGTGTTTCTAAATAAATGTGGATGTGGGGTGATTGTAGTGGTGCAGGTTTCCGGATGGATATTCTTACTTTATATTAAAATTGTAGAGGTCACTTACTATTTTAATCATTATTAAATGTAATTACAATAACATTTTATTTTTTTCAGGGTAGGCAGTACCTACTTCTGTTACAGAAACTTAAATTATTTTAAAGATGAGAGAGGACCTTTTATTTCACAGTTTTCTTCATAGGTAATCAGCAATTCTGGCAATTTTCGATGAAAAGGGTTCAAATTTTTAAGCAAGATCTTGTAGTTGCCTCATTTTTCAGAAGTTGTACTCATTACCAAGAGGAAAGGAACAAAATGAAATACATATCACTCATTAGATAGCACAGGTTTTATTTTGAACATTTCAACTAACATGATACCTCATAGGCTTTAAAAAAATATTTTTATTTTCAAATAAAATTCTATATAAAATTCAAAATAAAGTCATAACATGTGAAACTAAACGTGAATGATTCTACATATGACTAACACAAAGACCCATGCAGTTTAATATGATTTAAACTCAAATGTACAGGGATCAATTTACAAACATTTCTCTTCTACCCCTACAATGTACAGAATATTGAGTTGCCAAGTTTGAAATGATTTCTTGGGGGTCTAGATTATTTAATATTTTGATAACAATATCTTACATATACACGGAAACAATATTTATAGTTCTGTTATGTTTCATACACACAAACAGCGAAGAAGTTTAAAACTAACTGTGTTAGGCCCATTTGTATTCGCTTCTACAACTGGCTCTCTTTCCTTCCCATTGCCTACACCACATGATAGTGGGTCACACAAATTTGTTACTTTCCTAATAGCTGCAACAAGAGTGACTTGTGGCACACATTTACACTACCAGTGGCAATGGAATTACAAAGACAGATTGGCAAGATATCTGTTTCCACCAGAGATTCCCAACACACTTTGAATAAAACCAACAAAGAGTTGAATGTAAAACAAATAACAAACATTCTACAACTGATCTAAAGAATATATACAATGAAAAATGTGAGAAACAGGTCTTCTAATGTTTTCAGGACTTACTTTGCACAGATTCTATTCTTGTGAAATTTTTACTCCAAAATACAATTGTGAAAGAAATTCTGTGCTCTACCTGTGGTATTTCCTCACATTGAACCCAATTTCAAAGCATGAAAAATAGATTCAACTAGCAGAGCCCATTTTTGGGCCTATTTTTCAGATGGTTTTTAATTATTTTGCAAATTTGCCTTATGAAAAAAGGTTAAACAAAAGGTACGTCGGTTGATGCGTCAATACTCTACTCACAATTTCTGCTCCATTTTCTTTCTTGCATCAAACATTAACTTAAACTTGAGTGACATACCTAATTAAATTTACAACAAGTTTGTAAAGGCCATTAGGTTAGGATTAAATGCACTTCATTCTACAACAATTTCTTCTCCGATGTGTAACAGAAATTGTGTGCCGTTAGTTGTGGGTGCCCCAGCGGCAGTTGCATCCATTTGCCTAAGGAGGTAGGTAAAGAACGATTCCAAATTATTCGCAAAAATTGGAAATATTTTCCAAGAAAAAATATTATCCCTTTCCCACCCTATTGTACTACAAGTTTCATATTACAAATTATTTCAACTACCCAATACAACATTGCAACAACACGACAAGCTAAGGCATCTCGGCAAGGCCTCTAGGACAGACAGCACATGCCAGTCAAAAGTTTAATAAAATATATTGTCATTATGCAAATATGTTTCTATGCACTAATTTTCTACACAAGAACACTACATTCTTGAATTACAGGGAGTACTAGCTGCACATTGATTCAAAATATTTTTTATGCCTTTCTAGGTTTGTTAAATAAACAAGAACTAAAAAATGTAAAGAAATACTTCACAAGCACTAACACATAATTAGCCCTTTCAAATAAACAAAGACACAGATATCCCCAAGTAGAGAAAACAAAAACAAATCTACACTTTCAGATGCTAAAATTAATGCTATACTAATTTGTTCTTTGCTTATCAGCACAACAGCTCATGTAATGTATATATGCACATTTAGCATGGTACATAACATATAGTAAATACTTATACCACAGAGAATTTAGTTCAGCCAGGACCAGGATATAGGGACATATTGAACTTAAGAAACATTTTCTTTTCATAAATAGGAGCAAAGCATATCTTTATCAGGTCTTTAATAGCTGTGATCTAGGGTTCGTATTCCTCCTGAAAAATAAAACTGATCCTGATCACAAATTTTGGAAGTATGTCACCACTGGTTTTTAATTTCAATCCTCAACAGAAAAAGATTCACCAACATTCCAGGGCATGAATCCTGTTCACCAATGTTGTAATAAAAATATAAAGAAAAAGAGAATATCCTTTTACTTGACGTGTGCCTTTTGTGATTTTGCATCACTTTCAGAACAAAAATGTCGGTGTCCCATATTTTTGTTAAAAAAAAAAACAACAAAACACACACACATGAACCCTACTGTGATCCAAAAGATCAGACAGAAAAAGTTGAGTCTTGTTTAAGAATGATTTGCACCCATTTACGTACAACAGTTGAGTCCCAACAAAAACATTTACACCACTCGTCACCAGCAATAGCAAGAAAATTTTTCTGTAATAGTTAATACATATATTTAGACTCTATACTCTACATAACATTAACTAAAATTACAGTCATAACAAAGTGTCTCTCTGTTTTTCTTAATATCTGTGAAGAAATACCTCTACACTTGCTTGGAGCCATGTTTGGTGGCAGTTTGAACTTGTACACAGGTTTCCTTCTTCTATTGAGGAGCAATTGGACTGGTCACATAACACTTGACACTTGAGAGAAAGTTGAGCCAAACAGAAGACATCTGTGTGGCAATATTGTCCAGGTATGGTGACACCATAATTTATTCAGTAACCTAGAAACCTGTCATTACAAGTTCCAAGAACAAGTAATCCCTTTTTTACCTGCAATGATATAACCTTCCTAACAATCCGGCCTGCCGGAAATGTCAAGAAACAAAAGAATGGAAATATTTGCTACTCAAACATTGCGGTGCTCCTTGTACTTCTCTCTCCACTGTAATGTCCCAATATACTCATAAAAGCCTAAGTGGATTAATTAACAGAAATTACCTAATGGAATAAACTGCATTCTCTATCAATCTTCCTTTTTATCTATATGGATATGGAAAACGATCTACAGTGATGTTATCTCATGAATGGAAACCAAATGGAGACTGATTATTGATGAAGAACACAGCTGTGTTGAGCACTGTATTGGCATTGCAAGACTAAGCAAAGTAGCTCGTCACTACCTGTCTGAATCTTCCACTATTATAGATCTTTCTTTCAGGCAACATAAAAACTTGTTGCAAAAATTTGTTGATGCCCAGCTGGTAACAGCCAGCTCACTGATCTGAGGAACAGCATTAGTTGTCTGAAAAAACTTCGCCACAAATCTGGCAAGAAATCAATAACAATTGCTGTTCACTTGACATTTATACTAAACGATTTAAATGAACAGTCATGTTAATGAGTTCTCACAAAGTTGCTTCACCATAAATGCACTGAAGGCTCCAAAAACAAAATGGCAACCACCTTCATGCTAGCGTCTACTGGATATAATCCACGATATATAAAATACATTTTCAACGTTTTGTATTAATAACAGTTATTTGATTTATATGCAAAAATATAAAGATTAACAATTATCAACAAGTAACATATATATAATGCATTGAATTTTTTAGGAAATATATAATTACTATGTAAACACTCAGCAAAAGCTGTGTAATAATTTCTTCAAAACGTTAAATAACTCCATATCGCAGCATCATTGCCAATGGTTTTGAGTAACATGCAGTGTACGAAGAGGAACTTGGTTCGAAACGTGTCGGCCTAATTCGCGTGGCCTCCACTCCGAGCGAGGGCAGGGCAGACACGCAGGGCGGGCATGAAGACGAGCTGCCAGTCAGATCCGCGGCGGGCGGGCCAGCAACGGCAAGGGCGGTGGTGACAATGTGGCTGGTTTCCATCCACGAGCCAGCGGCGGCGGCGTGGGCGGGAGGCGCCGCTAGACGTCTGTGAACTTGGCCAGTTTGTCGCGCAGCAGCAGGTTCTCCTTCTTGAGACGGTCCAGCTCCTGGCGCAGCCCCATGTTCTGTGCACACAAGCATCTCGCGGTTAAGAAATGATAACTCCGAGCGATTGAAATAGCATTCACTGAAACCATTTAGCTAGGAATACATATTCACAAATCCATGTCTGAAACAATACATTTTAAGACATCATGGTATTGTTATACACACGTTTTCTTGAACTCTCAAATACCCACCCCCACTACTTTACTTGCATTAGTCGAATTAAGAATAAATGATAAGGAACAAGCATTCTCGACAAAATCTGATAATCATAAATTTGCTCCTGTGTAATAGAAAATATTTTGCCTTGAAAAACTAACTACAGATTTGAAACATTGGTCCTATCATTGAAATAACCATCCTCCCCACTTCTTTTGCACCCTAGCTCAAGCAAACGTGAACCCCTACTTATGATAATCACCGTCATGGGTGTCACCAGCACCAAATGGTGTGTGAGTATGTGTCTAGAGGAGGATACCTAGGCAAGGCATTAATGGAGAGACCCCTCCAATATTCCTCACATAGTAAATAATATGAGAGGGGACATGCCCCCTCCTGGCTATGATGCTCATGATCACTGTGGTAACACTCAGACAATCTCGGTAACTTTATTCCTATTATCATTATTATCCCAACATAACACGAAATTCTTGAAATTGGAAAGAGCCCATTCATAAATTACGTAACGCAAATTTGGAACATTTTGAATATCCCCTCTCCTCTCAGTAATACACCTGTAACACGCGCTTGACCCCCTCGAAATAATTATGTAATGCTTGCAACCTCTGCCTGCTATTTACAAAAAGTAACAATAAATTATATAACAATGAAAACAATTTGTATTAATTTTATAGCATTATATACTAAAATTATTGAAAATGAAAGTCAGAAATAAGTGGCAATGCTAACTGCACCTATCAATAAGATTGGAAGACAATTTTTTCGTGGAGGAACAAAGCACTGGCAAGAAAATAACGAGTGTACGTTATCGTAGAGGATGCATGGTCGAGAATCTTCTACATCAATTTAATTGTTTTCTAGATTGTATTATAGATAATTTTTTAATATTTTTTTTAAAAATCTCAGATTCAATCAATGTATCATTGAAGCAAATACATTTTCTATTATAATAAACATTTACACATAACTTTTTAATTAATTTTTTTAACTTAATTTGTTAATATTTATATGTTTTAGTGTAAGACTGGTTAAAAGGAATTATTTCAACTAATTCTGAGAAAAACAACACAATATCAGCTTAATGTAAAATAATACCCCTTTACTCCCTTATAATGCAGTATAATGCTTCCTCAAACCCTCTCGCCTTTCTTTAGCATTATGTAATTTATGGACAACCCCAAATAGAAAATTAAAATGAAGGCATAAACAAAAGTAGGAACAAAAACCTCTGATGAAGCCTCCCGATTTTAGTCTCAAGACAGTGATGTGAAATTCCATGGGAACAGCAACAATAAAATAGTGGAGCATCAATAGCACACACACACTCTCATTATTTCTAAGGTTTTGCAATTTTTGAAAATTCATGGAAAATGAAACCTGTGTCATTTTTCAAAGCTTCCTTTGATTTATACATGCAAAAAATTTAAAGAAAACTAGAGGTGCTACAACAACACAGTACAGTACTTTCTCGCAATATTAAAAGATATCGTTATGTACAATAATGTCACAATTTCTGCCTTTCTATCACTTCAAATACCGTGTCCATTGCTGCCAGCATGGCATTGTTAAAGCAACAACGGAAGACTCATTGGGCATATACATTTCACAACCCGGTAACCCTGATAGTGCTGAGAAGCAAGTGCAAATGATTCGAAAAATATATAACAGTAATTGTTCAATAACATAATACAGTAATGTTCTTCAAATCTGCTTGTTTTAACATGAATTTTATGTTACTTTTCTTGCCTGAACATGCAATGCTTATGCTCACATAAGAAAATTATCTTAAAACTCTAGGGAACTTCTCATATCATAAAATCCATTTTTTTGGAAATTTTATGGAAATTTTTAATAGGGGTGTGTGTGTTACTTTACATGAAGCCTAAATTACACTTCCAACCTTTTCTCAAAAATGGCCCACAACTTTTGGATTAAACATTGCTCTTGGAAAGCTTGAAGAACTGTTATAGAAATGACATGGGTCTCATTTTTGTTAAAATGCCTGATTTTTTTGAAAATTGCAAAAGTTCAAAATTTTGTCAGTGCCTTCCTACAACTACATTATTGAAGATAAAAACTTTTTGCTTAATGAAATCTGTTCATTAAATATAAAGCTACAATTCAAGTCATGTTCAGTTCTTCGCCAATATGAGTAGTTATTGCATACATTTGTGTGAAACACATGCAATTTTTGACATTTTTTCTCAAAAACAGCTCCAATTTTATTCTTAAAATTTTTCTCTTGTGTGTAGCAAAGAACAGTAAAGAAAGTGTGCTGGTTCCATTTCTGGCAAACTATCTGTATTTTTGAAAATTGCAAACAACAACAAAAAATTAACATTACAAGGGTACAATCATTTTGAAAAGAGTTTTTTGGTTAAATGAAATCTGTTCTAAACTAGTGATGCTACAGAATGGCACAGACTCTTGTACTAGTTAGTTTCCTTATTCTTCAGTCTGGTTT